>CAJVRN010000210.1:2140000-2297500 GCA_911728415.1 Lagocephalus sceleratus | reverse complement strand
CAAGCGCCTCGTCCAGGGGCACGCCTGCGACCAGTGCGTGGTGAGGACTCGCGTCAGCCGTCCGTCCACATCTGGACCCGGTAGGTCCAGGGGGGGCTGACCGCTGCTGTCCCCGCAGGCGGAGCACTGGGGGCTGTCCAACGACATGGACGGCTGCAGGCCGTGCGACTGCGACCACGGCGGCGCGCTGAACAACAAGTGAGTTGGGGCAAGCGGGCCGAGGACGGAGCTTCGGTCGTCTCAACTAACCCCCCCAAACCGCGCGTCCCCGCAGCTGTGACCCTCGCACGGGGCAGTGCGTCTGCCGGGACCACATGTTCGGGCGGCGCTGCGATCAGGTGGAGTCCGGCTTCTACTTCATCGCCCTGGATCACTACACCTACGAGGCGGAGGACGCCAAGCCCGGACCCGTGAGCCTTCGCCTCGGTTTTCTCCGGGTTTTTCTTGCACAGATTGTCCTTCAGGTGTGTCCGCCCCCCCTCAGGGAGTCAAGCTGGTGCCCAGGCCGTACCCTCAGGACCGCCGGCCCACCTGGACCGGGATGGGCTTCGTCAACATGCCCGAGGGATCCTACCTGGAGTTCACCATCGACAACATCCCCGAGTCCATGGACTACGACATGCTCGTCCGCTACGAGCCTCAGGTAAGGCGGCAGCCGCGCGGCGTGTCGCGCCCCTTCCCGTGGGACGCTCACGGGGCGTCCCCCCCCTCAGCTGCCGGACCAGTGGGAGAAGGTGAACGTCCGGGTCCAGCGCCCCGTCCAGTCGGGCCACTGCAGCAACTCCATCCAGAGCGGAGACGAGCAGACCGTCTCCCTGCCGCCAGGCTCCAGGTGAAGGGCGAGCGCCGCGCCTCCGCGCCTCCGCGCCCCCAACCCCGACTCACCCCCCCCCCCCTCCCCCTCCCCCCCAGGCACGTGCTGCTGTTGAGGCCCGTGTGCTTCCAGGAGGGTCTGAGCTACACCGTCCGCCTCAGCCTGCCGCTCTACTCGTCCGTCAGCTACATCCAGAACCCGTACACGCTCATCGATTCTGTACGGACGCTTTGACGCTTTCCTCGTGGAAACCTGAGCCGTCGTAGATGACCTCTCCTCCTCCTCTTCCTCCTCTTCCTCCTCCTCTTCTTCCTCCTCCTCTCCTCCTCTTCCTCCTCCTCCCTCCTCTCCCCTCCCCCTCATCTTCTTCCTCCTCTTCTTCCTCCTCCTCTTCCTCCTCCTCCTCTTCTTCTTCCTCCTCCTCCTCTTCTCCTCCTCCTCTTCTTCCTCCTCCTCCTCTTCTTCCTCCTCCTCTTCTTCCTCCTCCTCCTCCTCATCTTCCTCCTCCTCTTCCTCCTCCTCTTCCTCCTCCTCTTCTTCCTCCTCCTCTTCCTCCTCCTACTCTTCTTCCTCCTCCTCATCTTCCTCCTCCCTCCTCCTTCCTCCTCCTCATCTTCCTCCTCCCCCTCCTCCTCCTCCTCCTCCTCACAGTTGGTGCTGATTCCCCGGCTCAGCGAGATGGACATGTTCCACGGGGTGGAGGGCGAGGGTGCGTGGGACACCTTCCAGCGGTACCGGTGTCTGGAGAGCAGCCAGAGCATCATCAAGAGCCCCGTGACGGACATCTGCAACAGCTACATCTTCAGCGTCTCGGCTCTGCTGCACAAAGGAGCCATGGGTGTGTGAGGCAGCCAAGAGGGCTTGGGTTAAGAACCCGGGTCCCCCTCTCCCTCAGCGTCGTAAAGCCAAACGTCTCCCTCCTCTCCCTCCTCCCCCCGTCCTCCCCCTACCTCCCCCCCCGTCCTCCCCCGTCCTCCCCCGTCCTCCCCTGTCTTCCCCCTGTCCTCCCCCGTCCTCCCCCGTCCTCCCCTGTCCTCCCCCATCCTCCCCCGTCCTCCCCTGCCCTCCCCCATCCTCCCCCATCCTCCCCCGTCCTCCCCATCCTCCCCTCCCCTGTCCTCCCCCCTTCCTCCCCCCCGTCCTCCCCCTTCCTCCCCCATCATCCCCCGTCCTCCCTCATCCTCCCCCTTCCTCCCCCTGTCCTCCCCCCCCTCCTCCCCGTCCTCCCCCGTGTGTCCCAGCCTGCCAGTGCGACCCCCAGGGCTCCCTCAGCTCGCTGTGTGAGACCAGCGGCGGTCAGTGTCAGTGTCGGCCCAACGTCATGGGCAGGAACTGCGACCGCTGCGCCCCGGCCACCTACCAGTTCAGCCCCTCGGGGTGCAGAGGTGAGCCCGCCGCCCTCGCGCGTCATCACACACGCGTGTTCGCCGGGGGTAGCGCAATGACCCGCGTCCCCCCCCCCCCTCAGCCTGCGAGTGCGACCCCCGGGGATCGGCGAGCGCCTTCTGCCACGAGGCCACGGGCCAGTGCACGTGCACCACGGGCGCCACGGGCCGCCAGTGCTCCCACTGCCTCCCGGGCCACTGGGGCTTCCCCCAGTGCCGAGCGTGTCACTGCAACGGCCACAGCGACTACTGCCACCCTCAGACGGGCCAGTGCCAGGGCTGTCGTGACTTCACCGCCGGACACCACTGCGAGAGGTCCTCAGCGCCGCTCCAAGGTCTCGCCCCCGCCCCCGCCGCCGCCGCAGCGCACTCACCTCGACCGTGACCTTCCAGGTGCCTCGACGGTTACCACGGCGACCCGCAGTTGGGCTCGGGCGGCCACTGCCGTCCCTGCATGTGCCCCGATGGCCCGCGCAGTGGACGCCATTTCTCCGACAGCTGCTACGTCCTGGACCAGCAGCTGGTGTGTGTGTGCAGTTCTGGATACAAAGGTGCAGGCACACACACACACGCACGCACACGCACACACACATGCACACACTCACACACACACACACGCGCACGCACGCACAAACGCACACTCACACACACGCACACACACGCGCACGCACACACACACACACACACACACACACACTCACACACACACTCACACAAACGCACACACGCGCACACACACACACATGCACACACTCACACACACGCACACACACACATACACACACGCACGTTAACCCGAAACGCCTTCGCCTCTCATCGGCCCCCTGCTGTGACCTCACTTCCTGTTTCCCCACCTGCCTCCAGGCCCCAGGTGCGAGGAGTGCGCCCCGGGTCACTTCGGGAACCCCCGGGTGCCCGGGGGCCGCTGCGTGCCCTGCCAGTGCAGCGGCAACATCGACATGCACGACCCGGGGTCGTGCGACGCGCAGACGGGCGCCTGCCTCAGGTGCCTGTACCACACCGAGGGCTACGCCTGCCAGCACTGCAGAGCGGGTTACTACGGCAACGCTGGCGCCCAGAGCTGCAGGAGTGAGTCCGCCCGACGGGCGAGGTCGCCGCCTTCGTTTCCGAGAGCGCGCCGATCACGCCGCCCTTCCCCCTCCCTCCAGAGTGCATGTGCGACCCGGTGGGCACGCTGCCCCAGGCGTGCTCGTCGCCCGAGGACTGCGAGTGCGACCAGCGCAGCGGCCAGTGCCCCTGCCGGGCCAACGTGGCGGGCCAGGACTGCGACCGCTGCGCTCCCGACACCTGGAACCTCGCCAGCGGGACGGGCTGCCAGAGCTGCGACTGCGACCCCGTCCACTCGTTTGGGTCCTCCTGCAACGAGGCGAGTCGGAACCAGCAGCTGCTCCAGTTGGAAGCGCCGCCAACATGGGCTGTGTCTGCCGCCAGCTGCCCTGAGGCGGTGTGGGAACTGAACTGGGCTGATCCCAGTGGGGGTCCAGTGAGAGCAGGGGCGTCCAAACTGGTTCCCCAAAGGGCCGTGAGGCTGCAGGTTCTGGTCCAACCCAGCAGCAGCAGCACCAGACTGGACTCACTTCATCAACTCATCTGAGTCTTCAACAGCTGACTGGTCAAACTGGGTGAGGTGGACTGGTGGGACCAGAACCTGCAGCCTCACGGCCCTTTGGGGAAGAGGTTGGAGACCCCTGATCTAGGGGAAAGCTGCAGCAGTCAGAACGTCATGGGGGTGCAGCTGTGGAATAAGTGGACTCCAGCTGGGGGACATTTGTTTCAGGTCCAAACAAATCAACAGGTGAAGACAGGGGACCAGAAGAAGAAGAACAGAATCGCGTCTGCACATTCAGCCACGCACAAATATTTGGGTTCCTGTGTTTACTGGCTGTTCTCCATCACAGGAAGGAAGTCTCAGAATACACCCTGGAATAACAGAACGTTTGAGAGGGTCGCACTGGAAAAGTCTATTGTGTCCCAAAAACATGAAACGGTCTGGGTCGGCGAGAGAGCTGGTCTCACCCCTCTTCCTGTCTCGCTTCCCGCAGATCACTGGGCAGTGCTCGTGTAAGCCCGGCTTCGGTGGGAGGACGTGTCGAGAGTGCAGGGAGCTGTTCTGGGGAGATCCAGAGGTCAAATGTCACGGTAAAAACACTCTCACGAGTCAGTATTTAACCACGAGAACATTAAAAACAAGCATTTCATCCTTACTGGGCCTTTAAATATGAACATTAGAATACCACAGCTTTGGACTAATACCACTTTATCATTTTAGATAAATTAAATTATACATACATGACTCAACAATTCCATTTCATAGAAATTGATGGTCATCTTGGCATTAATTCTTCCTTTCATGAAATTGACTGGGACCGGAGGTGCATTCCAGTGGAAACTGTTTGACAGGAAAAAAAAAACCCAGCAGAGACGAGGCCACAGCAAGACCTTTAAATCATCTCGCTGGTCCTGCTGTTTACAGAACCGCGGAGCGGTTCACCAAATAAGGACGTAAACACACTTTAAGGGGTTTGAACGTGTCCTCCTCGCACGTCATGAGTGTATTTAATCGGATCATTTTCCTCTTAACTGCGAACGGGGAAGATTGCAACAGCTACATCTTCACACTGTTGAGCGTGTGCTGAGCGGACCCATGTCCGAACGAGCAGCTCACAGTAGCTTGGGAAAGAGGGAAGGTGACAGGAATGACCTCGCTCTCCCGGCTCATGAGAACCAGATGTTCCCCAGAACTCCCAGGAATCCTATTTGTACCAACACCCAGAGGAATTATTCCATCTGTACTCCTCACAGCCGCGGCTCCAGCTGGGCCCTCTAATCTCTGCACAGATGATTCATGGGAAAACTGCGCCCGCACAACTGGAGGCTGTGGGAGCGATGAGGGCGAAGCCTCTTCATCTTTCCTCACTTTACTGCAGCAGGAAGCCACATTTGGCTTCAGAAACGGCCAACAGAACTGCCCTCTTTTTGAAGGAGCGACCTTTTGACCTTCGAGGTCACGGCCACATCCAAGTTTATTTACTTCTTTTAAGCTCCTGTTTAGATTTCCCACATATCAGAATGTGTGTTTCAGTAAAATGCTTCAAATTAAAGATAAAACGAGAAAGCGCTCGGAGAGCGCAGACCTCCGCCAAGTTTATATAAATCCCAATAAAATCCGTCTTCTGGATCAGATCCGGATCAGCCTTTGGAATATGATGGAGGATCCCATTGTCCATCCTTGAGTCAAACCTCATGGGGTTTGGTCAATAATTAACAGATATTGAGAAACAACATTTTTGGCCCCATTTACCACAATGTTAATGAACATTTCAAAGTGATCCAGAATCCAGGATTTCTTCAGAATCCCGGATCACCCCCAAAATGAAACCAGGTCTTCCTTTTCACATTTACAACAAATCCTGAAAGTTTCATCAAAATCGGTCCAGAACTTTTTGAGTTATGTTGGGAACACCGGCAAAAACATCAGCTCCTTGGCGGAGGTAATGAAGCCTCCTTGGAGGCTTTTGAGCCTTGAGAATTCCTCAAAACTTCCTTTCATGTTCCCAGCCTGCGATTGCGACCCCCGCGGAATCTCCAGCGAGCAGTGCCACCGCGCCACGGGCCAGTGCACGTGCGTGAAGTGGGCGTCCGGCCCGCGCTGCGACACGTGCGCCCGGGGCTACCAGGGCGAGTTCCCCGCCTGCGAGCCCTGCCACCAGTGCTTCGCCGTCTGGGACCTCGTCGTCGGGGAGCTGACCAACCAGACGCGGCGCCTGGAGGCGCAGGTCGCCGAGCTCCGGCACAGCGGCGTGACGGCGCCGTACAAGGAGTTGATCGCGAGCCTGGAGAGGAACGCCAAGGCCGTCAGGGACATCGTGGAGGGCAACCCTGCGGCGGTGCAGCTGGAGGACATCAAAGAGCTGAAGCATCAGATCACGTACGTACACACCGACCCCGGGTGGCGGCGTGGGCGTGGTCTTTAGCCCGTTACTGCTTCTCCAGGGGTGTGATGTCCTTCCTGACCGGGAAGCTGAACACGACAGAGGAGACCCTGGCGCTCCTCCACGACGACGCCAACGCCACCGAAGCAGACCTGGACGCCCTGACGGGGGACATCAACAGGCTGGAGCGGAGCATCAAAGAGCTGAGGGAGCGGGTCTTCAACGCCAAGAACGCCAACTTTCAGGGTGAGGACCCGTGGTCCCGTGAGGTAGGCGAGCCCCCAAGCAGCACGTCGACTCACACACACACACACACACACACACTCTCTTTTCAGGCGCCTTGGACACGATTGCGTCCGCACATATGCAGTCGACAGCGGCAGAGAGCCGCGCCAACGCCTCCGCCAGCTATCCAGGGAACATGCTGGAGCAGTCGGCCGCGTGGCGCCGGGCCACCGAGGACAAGCTGAGCAGCAGCGAGAAAGAGTTTGACCGCAAGCACCAGCGGAACGCCAAGAAACTGGACAAGCTGTCGGGAGAGCTGGATCAGTTGGACCTGAAGACGCTCAGCGTGCAGGTGAGGAACGGTCGCCAGCGTGCGCCGGCCGAACCGGAGCCAACGCTGCGTCTCTGCAGGCGTGCGGCGGAGCAGCCGAAGGCGACGGCTGCGGCGCCTCCGCCTGCGGCGGCTTGGGGTGCGGCGGAGAAGGCGGGGCGCTGCGGTGCGGCGGGGAAGGGTGCGAAGGGTTCGTGACGAAGTCGCGAGCTGCCCTCAAGTCAGCCAAAGACCTGGACCAGCAGATCCTCGCCGCGATGCAGGAGGTGGACAAGCTCTCCTCGATGGTGAGAGAAGCTCAAAGGCTCAAAAAGCCGAAGGTGGACGTGAGCGATGACGCTTGTGTCCCCGGCGACAGGTGTGGGAGGCCAAAAAGCGCGCAAACGAGGCGAAGGCGAACGCCATGGAGGTGCTGGTGAAGTCCAACCGCAGCAAGGAGAGGGTGGAAGAGAGCAACGAGCAACTGCGCAACCTCATCAAGGAGATCCGAGACCTCCTCACAAGTGAGATTAAAGTCAAATGAAACATCACCCCCCCCCGAAGCTGTTTGTTTTGAACGTGACCCAGCGGCGATTCTCCGCTCGCCATCCAGACGAGAGGGCCAACGTCTCCGTGATCGAGGCCGTCGCCAACGAGGTGTTGGCCCTGGAGATGCCCACGTCGGCGGAGAAGCTCCACGAGCTGACCGCGGAGATCAAGGAGAAGGTGGGCGCCCTGACCAGCGTGGAGACCATCCTGAGCCAGAGCGCCGAAGACGTCCGCGCCGCCGAGGCGCTGCTGGTCGAGGCCATGGCCGCCAGGTAGCGCCTGCGCGCGAACAATGACCCTCCCCCAACCGGCTCCGGTGGTCTCGAGACCCTTCGTGTTCCCCCCATCTCCGCAGCGATCAGGCGTCAACCATAGAGAAGATGGTGGAGGTGGTGCGGGCGGCGCTGGACGAGACCGAGCGGGCTCAGACCGTCGCCATGGACGCCATCCAGCTGGCCCAGAACAACACCAAGAGCACGCTTGACCTGCTGATCTCTGTGAGTCTGGGGAACATCTCAAAGCTCCTTCAGGCCTCTCTGATCACGATGATGATCGTGATCGTGATCAAACGATTCCAAACAGTCCCCGTGTGCGTACTTGAACCTTTACCTTCAGGTGGAGTCAGAGACGGCCACGTCAGAGCTGAAGGTCAGCAACACCACGGGACGCCTGATCCAGCTGGAGAGGGAGGTCGGCCTGCTGAGGCAGAACAACCTGGAGGTGAACCAGCTGGAAGAGACGGCGAGAGTGATCGGCGAGCAAGCCAAAGTGAACGTGGAGGAGGCCCAGAAGGTCCGCACCTGGACTCGCACGCGTCCACACCTTTGGCAGCGTCTCAGTCTGAATTCGAGCAGATAAAAGTCTCACGCTCGATGATGCGCAGGAGTTGGACGAGGAGGTGAAGAATAAGCTGGAGCAGGCGGAGGATCTGATGGAGGACAAGGGGGACCTGGTGCTGGAGGGGAGGAGGAGAGCAGACAAACTTCAGCAGGAGGCCAAAGAGCTGCTCTACGAGAGCAGTCGCAAGCTGCAGAGACTCGGAGGTACCACCAGGGGGCGATCAGCATTTTGTTCTGGAGAGTTCAGGCAGCCCCGAGGCAAATGTTTCACTTTCAACTTGTCTGTTCCTCCAGAGTTGGAGAGTGCGTACGAGTCGAACCAGCAGATCCTGGAGGCCAAGGCGGAGGAGCTGGTGGAGCTGGAGAAGAAGGTCCGCCAGATCCTGGAGGAGATCAGCTACAAAGTGACGCTGTACAGCACGTGTCTGTGAAGGCCAGAGCCACAGCGCTTTGACTCGGGCTCGGACCTTTATGGTGCTAAATGCTTCTGAAGCAAAACAAGAAAATTTTAGAAAGATGGCACACATGTAAACTGGCATCGGTGCCCCATTTTAACCATTCCAGGAGGTTTCCAGCTGCCAAACACCAGTTTAAGTTTTGCCAAAGGAAACCGCTGACACAATCAAGCTATACAAGATGTTACAATCTGTATTTAAGACTGAACAATTTAGAATAAAACGTTTTTATATCGCACAAATAAATGACTATCTGGATCAGTGAGCCATGTTTGGTTTCATCAAAGTTTTTATGTAAAAATAAAATCACTGAAACATTCAGATGTTTTGCTCTTTTCTGGTTATTTGTCTAAAGCAATAGAAAAAAAAGTAATTCTACTATAATTATGATGGAACGAATCCCATCACATGAATAGGTTCGAGTCTAATTACTTGGTCAGGTTCGTTAGCCCCGCCGTCAGCTGGAACAACTTTATAAACGAGATTATGACCGATTACTGCGATGCTGGAAATTAGTACACTAAGAACCAAAGACGCAAAAAAGATCGAGGTAAAGTAATTCTGACAATTCAGGCCAAAAGACGCTGAATTTTTGGTCATGAGAATAAGAACTTTATTATTCTGTTTGTAAATTTGTCTGTCATATGAAAAGTGGTAATTATCATTGTGTAAAAGATCATCTGAACTGGAAAAAAAAAAAAAAAAGAGTTCACACCATTATGATACAACCAAAAGGAATTCACCAGGCTGATTAGCAGCTCGATCAGGTGTGGTGGGTCATGAGATTACTTGTTCTAAACCGGGGGAATGATCTCCGCTCTCGGGACCGTGGAGGTCAGAAACTAGCGTGAATTAAAATAAAACGGCTTTAACGCCGACGGTAAAAGTGCTTTCTCTCCCGCGCGTGGGTGATGCAGAGTTCCTGTCTGAGGGTCGGGGAGGCTACTCTCTGCTGTGGGGGCTGTGCGGCGCCGGCGCTCCTTCGACGGGAGCCGAGCTGGGAACGGACAGCAGCTGGCCGGCGTGCATGCGCTCGTTGACGCGGAGCTGGCACCCGTCCTGCAGCATGCGGACGGCTATCCTGGCGATGTTGCGCGAATCGTCCAGGCCGCAGTGAGGGCGGCCGTTGTACGTCAGACCCAGCTTCTCCAGCATGGTGCTCAGCTTGGTCTGCGTCCGGGACACCTGGGGAGAAACAAACGGCTCTTTGAAGAGCTTCCTTCTTCCACGGCAGCTTATAAAGCAGGGGTGGGCAAACTACGGCCCGCGGGCCACATACGGCCCGTTGGGCTTTCCAATCCGGCCCGCCGAACTCCCCAAATTATCGTCAAAACCTCGTTTATTTTTCCCTTTCCTGCAACGCCCACGTTTCCCCAATAGATGGCGCTACCGGTCACATGCGCTTCTGGGTCACGCAATCACATAGCTTATTATTTTCTTTTTAAACTTTGCATATAAATTTTACACATAAAATTAACATCTCAAAATACACTTTGCAGTCGCTCCAAACAACCGTATCATTAAACAAATAAAGGCAATATCGTACTCGTCGTTCTCGTTGTCATGGCAACCTATAAACACAATATAGCGTCCACTACAGAAAGACAGTCCTCAGTGTAAATCTGTTAATAAATCGGGTTGTACGTTTATGTGTGTGTTCTTACTGCTAAGAAGGTTTACACACACTAAATGAAATGCTTTAGTATATCCGGCCCAAACACTCCATCCAAATAATCTAAAAACTAAACTAAAAAGTTTGCCCACTCGTGTTATAAAGGAAAGTCTCAAATCAACAAATTCTTCTTTATCTTCTTCTTTCCTCATCCGGTGTCAACCCTTCCAACATTGCTGACTCAAACGGGCTGTGCGTGTACGTCCGGGTGTTGTGACTACTTTACACCAGGAGACGGCTGACACGAGCAGATTGAACACGAGCAGCGGTGGTTGGGGGTGTTGTCGTCGGCCGCTTCGGAGCCACGGAGTATGAAAGACGCAACCCCGGGCCAGCGGACGAGGAAGTGGGAGTAGTGGTTGTAAAAGACGAAGAATTATAGTGAGAATACCCACGATGCCCTGACGTTTGTTCAACGTTAAAGTACTCGCCTCACCGAGGCCGGGATGGGAGTAACGGGCGAATGCAGAAGGACGTGGTGTTGTTGGCCGAGGTGGTCAAAATAACGTAAAGAAGACAGAGGTAGCGGGAATGAAAGAAAACAAGCAAAAAACGCGACAGACACAGTCGAAGCGATGTCTGAATATGTGAATTGTGAGTGAACTCCCATCACAAACGTTGGGTCACACTGATTATATTTCTCATTTACAGAACGCTTTTATCTCCAACCACGGTCAAACGGCAGACTTTTGAGACCTTGACATCAAAAATGAAGATTTTCTCAAAAAAACGGCGGCACCTAAAGGGTTAAGTATCCCTTAGAGTCAAATGTTTTAATCTAAATATCACCCTCAGTGAAGGCTTTCCAAGATTTCATAAGTGTGATTTGACACTGGTTTTAGTTAAAACGGATAAATATACATTTATGATTAAATGAGAATATTGAGTTTGTTGAAAGGTGGTCTACTTGAACTGAATAGTAGGTTTTAGGTTTTTCTTGTCTAATTATATCATCTCTCAGATTAAAATAATCAATGGCGCACGATACAATACTATTTTTACTTCCTATAAAATTCCATACAAATAATAAAAATTAAAATTTTTTTGGTTATTAGAATAAATACAAGAAATAAAACAATGTCTAAAAATAGAAGCCTTGTATTCAAATCCAAACCTTGTAGAAGTTTCTGTAGGATTTCCTGATGTTTATCCACTTCTTTGCAAACTGAGGGTATCTGATCCGGCTGATCTGACACTGGATGTTGAGGAACTTGCTCATATCCCAGGACCTGAATACAGAAGACACGGTTAGATGTTCCCGAACCAACACACGCAGGCGCGCGCAGCGGCGGGTTGGCGCGTACCCATCCGTCAGAATGGCGTATTTGTACTTTGTTCCGAGCTCCCTCTCCTGGAGCCACGCGACAACTCGCTCAAGAACGGCTGGAAACGGATCCGCCTCGTCGACCATCTTCTGCTCAACACAACGAGAGCTGTCACAAATGATGTGGAAGATAACCCTTTGAATAGACCGAGCCTCACCCACCTGTGTGATGCCCGTTAACTTCACGCAGAAGTCTGACAGCTGGGGGTTTATCTCCGGTTTCACGTATTCCTGAAACGAGTCCACCTGCCGGATAAACGAGGAGGACAGTGAAACAGCGCGCAGCGTAGCGACGCCACAAAGTCCCTTCGGGGACCCCACTCACGATTTCTAGGGTGTGCGTGTTGATAAGAACCATGGGGAACTCGATGATTTCGTGGTGGAAGTCTGAGGGATTGTCCACCTCGCACGTGGCTTCGAAGTCCACCACGCAGATGTAGTCGTAGTAGGTGTCGGTGAGGCCGCCCTCGGCCGCCGTTTGCATCAACTTCTGCCTCTTGTAATGGCTCTTCAGCCTCTTCTTCATCACGTTCTTCACCCCTCTTCAAACCACAGAGGAGGACAGTTTCGTCTTTGTTTGGTCTTCCCCGCCAAAGCGCGTCGGTCCCCCCTGCTTTACCACCCCCCCCCACTTACCTGGTGTCGAGCTGCAGCTCCGCCAGCTTCTTGCGCAGCTCGTTCTGGGACATGCGGTTGATGTGTCCGTTGGTCACGGCGATCTCTTTGTAGACGGGGTGGCTGAAGTCGCTGTTGGCCTGGCAGGAGGAACCCTGAGGAGCACCCTCCTCCGGTGGAGCCTTGGGACAAGGCTTCTCCTGAAACCACAACACAGTGGGCGTCAGACCACGTAGGCCGACATCATCCCTTTGTTTGCAGGACAAATGTGGGAGTGAACAGACGAAATCCTGGAAAAGGAGCAAAGATTATTCGACTGAAAACAGCAGTTATCGACAACACTGACTGTTCAAATGACAAACACAAGCCTTTGCAGCCCAGTTAACACTTATACCACGTATCTTTAAACAAACATACCCTTTATATTTTCACACGAACAGTACCATTCGTGACCCCAAACTATAAATATCGACGAAAACGTGCTTTAATGTGGTCAACTCAGCCCGAGGGTAGCCGGCTGCTCGCACCAACCTTCTCTTCTTCCTTCAGATTTGCCATCCTCACGTTGACGTCTTCGGCCTGAACGTTCTCCTTCTGCTCGTCCATTTA
The DNA here is from genome assembly GCA_911728415.1 of Lagocephalus sceleratus. Lineage (NCBI taxonomy): Eukaryota > Metazoa > Chordata > Actinopteri > Tetraodontiformes > Tetraodontidae > Lagocephalus > Lagocephalus sceleratus. Next base: position 2,284,750 of record CAJVRN010000210.1, on the reverse strand, counting down.
AAGCGGGCTTCAACAACCGACCGTTGGTTCAATTCCCACAAGCGACCGAACTGCGAGATTGTTCAACTTTGCTCGTCCAAAAAAACCAAAAAAAAACAAGAAAAAAAACACACACAAACAGTCCGAGGCTGCTCGGGAACAGAAGAGCGCACACTCACGCCTGAATCCTCCTCCGGGCCTTTTCTTAGATTAAAAACCCCTCTCGACGGCCGTCCCGCGTGGACAATTTTAAAAAAGACGCGCGTCTTTTGTCGAAAAAGAGCAAATTCTCGCCCGAAATCAGCCGCTCATTGTGTCCTGCATGGGTAAACTTTTATTGCGCTAGACAGTTATGACGACTTCCGCTTTGCGCCAAAACACCCGGACGCTCTCCGGCGCCACCTGGCGGCCTGGATGACACATCAAAATCATTATTACCCGTTATTTGGATTTATTTTAAAACACAAGCGTTTTTGACCACTCACTGAATTAGTATCAAGTTAAATAAATATTGTTAATATAAATAAATGTGAGGGGAAAATGTAGGAGGAAAAAAATAGAGGATAATAGGGATAAAAATAGAGGACATGAGATATTATACTGTAATTTTGGGGTTGATTTTGACCACTAGATGACACCCGTTTTACATTCGTTTCTGAACGTTAATTCGTTGGACACAGAGTTGCGTTTGTGCGTTAAAAAAGCGTTTTTTGTTTTTTTTTGGCTTTACCTGGCGTGAAGGTTCCCCTTTTGAGGGAAATTGAGTCTGACAGAAGCAAGAGTCGCCTGCGGTCGCGGGTCGAACACGAGCAAAACACTGTAAATAATGAATTTAAGGCCAACACAAATGTGAGAGATTCACCATCCATCACAAATGGAAATTGACTTTCCTTTTGTTGTGCCAGAAAAAGTAGACTCTCGAACTGATGAAATGTAACTGCGAGATTAAAGTCGTATTTACGTGGTTTAAAAAAGCTGACATTTATTACTCATAATGAGGAAAAAAAGCTAATTTCCTGTTTCTATTATTTAGAGTTATCAAAAAAAATTGGTTTAGCTTTCGATAAATTATATAACTTTCAGAAACTTACAAAGCTTTTTTTTTGCAGCCCTGCTCCTTTTTATAAAAACGCAGCACACACTCTTGATCAATAAATTTCTTATGATGTTTCCAGGCTGGTTTGATCTTTGTCCTCCCATCGCAGTAAATGTCTGAGGAAAATTCATAATGGATGAGATGTTGAGAGCAGAGAGACAATCTTAGAAAAAGAGGTTTATTTTCTGAGTTGAAAAGAAAAAAAAAATAATGTTATGCAAACTCTTCAGTGTGCGAGACGTCAATGTGAAAATATACATTTACAAGTACAATTTCTGAAAGGAGAACTTTGCGGACGAGCAGATTTTGAACTTGAAGTGGCTCCATATTTGGCTGTTTTGCGGCCACAGAGAGGTTACAGGACAGGAGACGGATGCTTCAGAGGCCTCAGCTCAGTTTAATCTCCACCGTCACAGTGACACCAGTGATCTCAAATGTTGCTTTTCAAGTCACGCGGGTAATTTGCCATCACGGTATCAATGACACCGCGTTATTCAAGTTTTGAACGGGGACTTTTGGTGGAGGTTGTTCCAACATTTCATTATTTTAGTGTTTTCCCAGGCTGAAAGTTAGATTAAAATCCCCACCTCACCTGAACGCATCATTAAAAGACCCACCCGTGTCATTCTCTTAAAAAAAAAAAGAAGATAATTTTTCTAAAAGAAGGTCAGAAATTCTCACATTCAGACCTTTGGCGCGGGTAGCTGGTGGATGTTAGTGGAGAGAAGTCTTTGGGAAAGAATGAACCCGTAAAGCAAGTGTTTCATCTGGCACAGCTTTGAGACAAAAGGAAAATAAAAACATCAAAGCCAAGAAGACGGGGAGGGGATTCGGCTTCAGGTGACGTGCCTTCACGCTTTCTGGAGAGCGAGAACTGAAGAGCGATCGTGCTGCGATGTCCGGACGACACGGACGAAGCCAGCGAGTTATCTGAGAGGGAAGCAGCTTTTTTTTTTTTTTACACAGATGAAATAATAAATTACGTTTTTTTTGGCAGCGCTTCTGAACAGAGCTGCCCCTCGCTCACAGCATCTCAACCAGCAAAGACAGAATCTTCAGGGTTCGTGTTCATCACGTTCAGACACAAGTAGTCTCGATTTCTATGGATATTTCCTTAGAAGTGGAATAACATCTCGAGGAAACAGTCCGGAAACTCACAAACGGAGAACAACAAGACGACGCACAAAAGGAAATCCTCGGTTTTCCCGCCACGACAGACTCGTTTCAAGACGAAAAAAAACAAAAAACAACATAAATATGGAGCACAAATATGACACGAATCAAATTTCAGGCACACGTGTCAGCGTCTGCACACGCGGGGGGGGGGCGCCGCAGCCTCGGGAAGGATCCGGTGACGGCACGCCGCAAACACGCAGTGCACAACCTGCGTATTCCCATGCTAAAATAAAAGCCCCTTCTCTATATTTAGACTTCAATATGTGCCGCTAGTGTGCCCACGAGCCTCTGATGAACAGATGATCACCAAAGGAGGGGGGGGTCCAACATCCAATAATATGTCCGCCACCTGAGTCTTCTCTCCTGGATGATCGTGGGCTGCGGCGATGCAGAGGTGGCGGCGTGCCGTCAGTTCACAGTTGAAGGTGCGTCGGATCCAGCGTGGAGCCCGAGGCCCCGGGACACAGACCCCCCCGAGCGGATCAGTGCGGCAGGACCGAGCGTTCCAAAGCGAACTGCAAGTGTTCCCAGTTCTTCCACAGCAGCGCCAGGACGGACACGCCCACGCAGGTGAGCGCCAGGTGGAGGCGGCTGCGCAGCAGCGGCGCCGTGAACTTGGCCGCCGTGGAGACGCACACCAGGATGACGGTGACGATGGCGAGCATGATGTTGATGCACTTCCCCAGCAGCACTTTGGCGTCCGTGTTCTCCAGCTGCACCGTCTGCTGCTGCTGCTGCTGCTGCAGCTCCAGCTTGGACACGCGGGTCTGGCACGACTCCAGGACCTCCTGCTCGGACAGGCCGGGGTTAAAACCACTCTAATCCGGAAGTCTCACACAGATTGGGAATAAACTGATCATGTTGTGTCAAAGGTTCCTAATGATACATTCACTAAAAACAGAGTATATGTGATGTGTAGTTACACTTTGGGCTACTACATTTCCCATCAGCCTTTGCAGCAGACAAAAATGAACTACAGTGAACCCTCGCTGTAACGCGGTTCACTTTTCGCTGCTTCGCGGATTTTTTTTTCACAGTGCATTGTGCTCTGAATCCAGATTGGCAACCTGCGGTCACACCCAACAGGCAGAGGAAGAAGTTTGAACTTTGACAGTGTTTAAATAAGAGAAGTGCGAGAGAATGTTAAAGCCTGTGAGAAGAGTACATAAAAGTGTGTGTTTAGGGGTTTTAAAATCTTAAAACCTGTAAAATAATTGTAAAAAAATAAAGCTGTTTACTTCGCGGATTTCGTCTATCGCGGGTTATTTCTGGAACGTGACCCCCGATAAACGAGGGTTCACTGTATATGTGATGTGTAGTTACACTTTGGGCTACTACATTTCCCAGCAACCTTTGCAACAGACAAAAATGAACTAATGCATTTTTTTTGGTGTTGTCTGAATTTCTTGGGCGAACACGCACACATTCTGGCCTTTTATCGAGGAACCAGCCGCTGGCCCTGGTAGCTGATGAGAAGGTAGCAGAGCGCGGCGGTAGATTCGTTGGTTTAAGGGGCTGCGGGTACCTGAATGTCGCGGGCCCTCTCGTAGGCCTGGTAGGCCACCTTCTCCTCGATGCTGGCCAGCTCCTGCTTCAGATTGCTGGTCTCGTGCTGGTGGAGTTCCGTCAGGTCGTTCAACTGGTCCTCCAAGCGCTCATACCTGACGCACGGAAACGCACATCAAAGGTCAAAGCCCGAACAGACGCGCCCCCCGAGCTCTGACCTCTGACCCCACCTGTATCTCTCCTCCTGCATCATTTGGGTGAAGTAGCTGTAGTCCCGTTTGAACTGGGAGCTCATGGCCTCCATGTCCTCCGCCAGCTGCGCCTGGGCCTCCCGGATGTCCCTCACCATGTCCAGGACCTCCACCAGGACCCCCGACCCGCCGCCCGGGTTCCCGTTGGAGTCGGCGGACGCCGACGTGGCCGTGGAGCACTCGTCGTCGCTCTGATATTTGCTGGCCTTGGCGACCGTGTTGGCGCTCCCGCTCAGGCCCCTGGCGCCGCCGTCCACGTGCAGCCCCTGCGCCGTCTCCATGGAGCTCTTGAGGTGAGCGATGTTGTCCGCGCTGCCGAACTTGTTCCGGATCAGGTTGGCGAACTCCCGCGACTTGTTGAAGAAGAACGGCGGCGAGAGCGACACGCCGGGCCCGATGGTCTTGACTTTATCGAGGGCGGGGTGGCGCCCGGTGGCGCTGATGTCCCGCAGGCTGCCCTCCTTGCTGTGCGTCCCGGACTCCTTGCCGCTCCCGTCCTTCTGGCCGTGTCTCCCGTTGGCCTCGCTCTCCTTCATGCGGCGGTGGTACTGCTCCAGCTTCCGCTGCAGGCGGGCGATGTTGTGCGCCGACTTCTGGTTCTTCTTCTCGAACACCTGCCGTATCCGGGAGGCCTGCTGCTTGTCCGCATTATTCACCAACTTCAGGTACTCCGCCACGTGCTGGTCCCGAGCCGTCTGCTCCACCTTGATCTGCTCCGTCACCTACGACAAGGATCACACGATCAGACGAGGACGTGCTTATCGAGTTCCCGAGCTGCTCCGCAAGCGCGCTCCGACCTTGAGGATCTTCTGCTGCAGGCTGTCGATGCCCAGAGCCCCTTTGTTGAAATCTAGTCCCACTCCTTCGTGCCCGGCGCCGTCCACCACGTCCAGGTTGGACTCGGAACCGCCGCGGCGAATAGGGACGGGGATGCTGAGGACGTTGCCATCGTAACCGCTGCGCTCCGCCTATAGAGACGAGGACAAAAGTGGCGTCTTACAGAAGGAACACAACAACCACACCGCCTGTTCCATTAAAAGAACATCATGGGAAAATCGGAAGAGCAAGCCAGGCTCTCCTAATCCACACGGACACTAAGAGCCTTTTTATTGGTGCGAAATCAATCGCTGCTTCAATAAAACCCCAACAGGGTGTTTCAGCGAAAGGCGTTGTGGTTACTTGTTTTTGTCGCCCCACCTTCCCGTCTGGGCGAAAACCTGATTTAAAATAAGCTCTTTGAACCGAGCATACGCGCCTGCCGATCTCAGAGTCACCTTCAGCGCACGCCTGCAGCACCGAAAGCACTAAAAAACAAAAACGCCCAGAGCGCATTAGAGAGCTGGCAGGAAAGACGGAAAATCAGAGCAGGGGGTCAAGGGACGCCGGAGCTCGCTCGTAAGAGGTGTCGCGCCGAGTGCAGAGGGAAGGGACTAAATCATGTTAACAGTCTTTCGACCCCCGCATCACATTTGTATTGACACTAGCAGATGAGCTGATTATGTAAGGCGAGCTAAAATATTAGTGTTGTTTCCACGGCAGCAAAGAGCACACGGACGGGCTGAGCTCTGGAAACCAGGGCTAAACTGCTGACATGCCCCGGAGCTGCTCTTCTTTTGCCTCTATTCTCTTTGTCTCACATAAAAGCAGAATACATGAATTTAATTTAGTCCTCTGGGTTTGCTCTGCGAAGTCGGACAAATGTTCCGCTAGCGCCGGGCAGGGTTTACTCAAGAGTTAATCCCGATTTAAAGCGTACATGTCGCAACTCCAGATGTGAGGGAACGCTGCAGCCTGAAATTAGCTAATATTTTCGGCTCCGGCGAAGGGGCTGTTGGGCCGCTTTTCCTCGGGTTCTCGGACACTTTTAGACACACGGATGCCCCGCGACGCGATTCAAAGCGATTTGCAGCCTCGGCGACGAAGCCGCATTCCCCCGAAAACGGTCGACGACGGCCTCAGGCGAACCGCCAACATCGCAGGACAAAGACGACGGAGGCCCGCTTCCACGATCACGCAAACAAGCAGCGGTTCCAGCTGCGCACGAAACCTAATGGACGGGACGAGGCCCGTGTACCGCGATCATCTCCATCCCCCAGCGCACAGCGGAATAACGTAAACACCCTGGACACATCACAACCCCCTTTGTGCATCCCAACATGTTTGCCCCCCCCCCCCCACCAGCAGCCTGCTCATAAATCACCTGGCTGCAGCCCCCCCAGCGCATCAACGTGCAGCGGGAGGCAACCTCATCGGGAGTCGGCGCACGTATCGAGCCTCAACTAGAAAAGCGGGCTTGATACGGGGGGGGGGGGTGATTTACATGCGAACACATGGAGGCACCATATGTCTCAGAGGGCGCACGTGTTTCGGAGCGGGCCACTGGCCACTGCTCACCCCGTGACCCTGGGTTGGAGTGTTTCCGAAGCCACTTCCACCGTCACACAGATGGCCTAAACACACAAACACAGCCGGGAATGCGTCCGCTGGGAAGTGCGGCCCGCTATATGGACGCTCAGAACCCCTGCTCTTAGACCGAAAATGGGATAAAGGCTGGGATAAGGGCGGATAAGTCTCTCTGAAAAGTTAAGCATGTGTTTTAAATTCAATCCTTTGGGGTGGGGGGGGGATATGGGCGGCGAAGGGAATCATTGGCATGCTGCCTACAAGGGAAGGGATATTTCCTCTTCATCTGATCGTGTTTGACTCCAGAACCTCCGTGGGCCTGGGGGAAACCTTCTTGATCTTTATGTTTACACGCTGGGCGACACGCTCACTCACACACTGAAGACGCGGGGGTCCGGAATTAACCAGTCTGAATCTCTGCAAAATCTGAGCTCCAAAGCAGCCGGCGCATCTGCGTCGGTGGTGATTTGCATGATCTTTCTATATTTGAAACCCAAGAAGCTTCCTCTTCGCTCTCTAATCTCACCGAGGGCGCTTGTTGTGTGCAAACTATGTGCGAGTGGGCCAAAAAAAAAAAAGTGCTACTCCGGCTCCCGCTAATGGAGCTCATCAGAAAGCCTCATTGATGAGGCCGCTCAGTGGCAAAGCCTCCTCACTCCTCCATAACAAAGCAATTATCACCAGCAGATAATCAATACTGGCAAAAACACTCGACTTTCTTCCACCGCAGTGTTTATAAAATCCCCTCCAAAGTGATAAACTCCTGCAGGAACCTCAATCTACCCGCAGATATGAATGTAAACACAACAGCATCGCTGTCTGGGTGGATAAATTCCAACAATCACAAGGGCAGTGGGGTTTATTATTTCACCAAATAAGCAGCGATGCACTCCCAAAAGCTCCAACGAGTGCTAATTTTAGCTTCTGTTTGCTCAGACTTTGGGGCTTTTGGCCCCTGGACACTCACAATGTGTCTCGTGCGCGTTTTCCATCAGTGACAGCACCGAACTCGGCCCAGCTCCGACACCGAAGCCGGAGACGGCTCTCCAAACGATGATCGCTTTCAGACTCAAGAGCAATAATCGTATATTGGGAGGCTCACTCCCACCACGCCCACCCCTCCCGCGCTCGCGCTGCCCAAATCAGCAGACCAGATTAGCGGAAGTTGAATTAAAGTGGTGTGTCTTTAAGCTCTGGGGATAAAAAAGAGGAGATTTAGAACACAAACAGGAAGCCGCTTCACGGCGGGGACGCTCGCCTGCGTGAACATATAGGATGCAAACAGGCGCAGGCATCCTCCATCACCACACAATGAGCTGGAGCACACAACCGTCTGCACGTGGAGGTGGATTCACAGCACCTCACCCGCCAGACGCAAATCACCAGCAGCGTGTGTGCAGGAGGACGAAATGGGAGAGGAACAAATACAGTTGGTGTATGAATAATCAATGAAGCCTACACCAGCGCTGTGTGTCTGGAGCACTGTAATCTCCACATTATTGTATTTCCAGTCTCCAGTTTTATATCACCATCCTTCTTCTTCCGGCTCTACTATATTTTCCTCCAGACGTTAGGCGCATGAACGACTCAGCAGAAGAGCAGAAGCGCAGAGGAACCCCCCAGTGCTGATTTTAACGCCTAAGAATCTCTAACAATATGAATAATTGATGAGCTTTGGAACAAGAAAACACGGTGTCTCCAGCTTCAGAGGGAGACGGAGATGAAAACAGCGGTTTCAGGTGGGATGAGACACGAGGGTGATGTGGTCGGGACTCCTCCCGCCTGCCAGCCTGGGGAGGGGGGAGAATGGGGAAGGGGGGCGTGACTGTGTGGCCACAGAACAGCCTCCTGCGGGGAAGAGTAGTTGGCAGACGTGCATGCCAACGGGGCGGGGGAGGGGGGAGGGGGGGCACAGGTACAACAACAACAGAGAACGACTGGGGAATACGAAAAACAGGAAGCGGGCAGAATACCAATGAGGAAGGTTACGGAAATATCCCGAAGAGCTGTGGGGGTAAAGGTGACTTTAGAAAAAAGCCCCAAACACATTGTGGGGAATAAACATCGAGTTTCTCATCGTCTGATCTAAATATTTATTATATTTCCTGTAAGTGACCTCTGGATTAATGCTGGACTTTTTGTGCGATCGTCACTGTAAATGTGATTACATTATTAATGCTGAACACGTCTGATGTGATTATACTTGGCAGCAAACCTGCGTTGAGATTCAAACAAACTGTATCATAACATGCCCTGTTTCACCCTCACACACACACACACGCACACACAGGCACACACGCACACGCGGAGGCCAACGTTAAGGTGTGTCAGACAGGACGTGATCGCAGCGTCTGAGCTCTCCGAACCAACAACGTCAAGTCGGAACAGGCGGCCGCTCGAGCACGCCCCTCCCCTCCCTGCAGCAGGGCCGGGCTCACACACGGCGCCGTCAAACCACCGCGGGTCAAGTGCAAAGATAAAACAACGAATGATGCGAACGCAGACGCTGCTGCCGATGCAGCAAGTCCAGATGTTATCCGACATGGCTGCGGTTCGCATGCCCAAGATCGTTAGGCTCACTCGTTATTCCGAACATCCGAGCACACTCCAAGCGTGCTCCAGAAGCCTCGCTGGGTTTACAAAGCTTCCCTGTCGTCCAAGCCGAAGCCCTTATGTTGGAAAGACACGTCCTTGACTTTTCATTGAGGGAAAAACGCGCAGATTTAAGTGGAAAAGTCATAGAAAAATCAACAGAAAAGCAAATCTGAATTATTACTGGCTTTGACTTACTTGACATTTAATTTAATCTGATGAAATTTGCAGCTTTTCAGCATGTCAGATGCAGCTAAGTAATGTGTGTGTGTGTGTTTGTGTGTGTGTGCGTGTGTGTGTGTGTGTGTGTGTGTGTGTGTGTGGTGCGCCATTGATTTAAAAAGTGTCATCGTGCTGTCGAGTCACAGCCAAGAAAACCCCGGAGAGCCTCGTTAACGGCTCGCAGATGGAGCGAAGAGTTCGTTTGATTTGGGGGGGTCAGATAACAAACAAGCCGAGTGAAAGCTCGCCGCTCTGGGCTGAACGCAAACACCGTAAACCACAACGCCAACAGGAGAACGACGGGCTGACACAATATTTACCTACTTCACACTGACCGTTATGGCGCTGAAGGAGGGACTGAACGGAGACACGAACCGACTGCGAGCTTCAGCCGAATTGCGATTTCCTTTTTGAATCAATCGAAGGCCCGCTGCAGGGCCGATATTAAACTTTCCACGGGAGATCACAGCATAATGGAGTCCTCTAATATAAAGACAGCGAAGGAAGGAAAGACGCAAAGGCTCTCCTCCACGACACCTGAATCGATAAATTCCACGTGTGAAAAAGCTGAAAATCAATAAGCTGTTCAATTACAATGAACAGCCATCAAATAGCCTCAGTCCTTATTCATGAGGCTCTCCATGTGAGCAGAAGAAAGAATGAAGACAGCTTTAATAGGTGAACCGTGTGAAGGGAATCGCGCAGTAATGTAATCCCTCTTCTCCCCTTTCTCGTCTCCTCTTGGTTAATGTAAGATTTTAATCTGGGTCCCCCAGGACACAGATTATTACCCAGCAGCCCGTCTTCTTTTTCTCAAGCAATCACCAGAAGCACAACGGAGGAGGAACCAGAGCGGAGATACGCTCAGGCGCGTCGGCAAGAGGTCGTTATCTCCCGAACGGAGACAATAACTGTCGCCTCCACAGGTGGATCGGCAGCCTGCAACCAGATTACAGACAAGTTAAGACCAGGGGGGTCAAACGGCGACCTTTGAGGGGACGTTTAAGAAAGAAATAAGGTCCCTGCATTCACACCAAATGTGGCCATAAGGCACGAGACAGATGCTTTCAAACTGATCATGTTTGGATCACACACACACGGACACACACACAAATAAAACAACCCTAAACCCCAACTTGAGCACAGTATTTGGGGGTTATGTCGTTCTCTGTGCCTTACTCGGGCTGGAGAGGCAGATATCTGGATTTGTACGTCCTTATTTCATTAACCGGCTGGAGAAACCATTAGAGCTTCTGAATGGAAACATGAGCCGGGTCTTCTATTCCTGCCGCAGAGGATGAATGAAGTGAGTCCAGAGTCAAGTAACTGGCAGCGAATCAGCTTTGCTGATTTTAACCGTTGGGGAGAAGCCTGTGTGTGTGTGTGTGTGTGTTTGTGTTAGTGGCCAGAGCGTTTGTGCATCAGCTAATCCACATCGTGTTATTTACACACCCAACACAGCGCTGCTGCTGCTGTGTGTATGTGTGTGTGTGTGTGTGTTCACCGCCAGCAAAGCCCGCTCGATCCCTAATCCGAAACTCACAGATCGAGGACGAGGCGGCGAGATAAACCTGCGTCTTCAGCGCATGTGAAAAATGTCTCAATCATTTCCACATCACAGATCGGCCCCCTGCTGCACTCGCCTCATCCCTCATTTTAATCAGCTCGGGATGCCACACGGAGGCCGCAGGTTGCCCCGACAACAGATTCAGCAGATCGCCAATGGCCATAATAACCAGTGAAGCGAGTGGAGGGAGAAGACTGTCAGACACCCCCATTCAGCCCCTCAGAGGGGCAACGACAGCCGAGGATCGCTGCTGTGATTTACAGCACAGAGTGTGTGTGTGTGTGTGTGTGTGTCCACTGCACAGATTGCATTTAACAGAGACAATACATACTTTTGTTTTCCACGAAACGACAGACACCCAGAGAAACCAGTCAGACCAGTCGTTGAGGGCATCAGCACCGCGCCGTCAATCAGCCGCATCGATACGATTGATCTGCTAATTATTGCTGTTCGGAAATCCAGAGAAGAACCCCCCACCCCCCCCCCACCCCCGTGCTTTACGTTTCCCTTTCCCTTTAATGACTAGTCCTTTAAAAAATTAATCTGAAAGCATCCCAAATCACAGCTGTGCTTCTCACAAATGTCCTGTTTTGATCATATCTGACGGAGAAGAAAGAGCTGGCACCACATATAGAAGATAAAATACACGAATGGGGGGGCGAATCATCTGTCCGGGGCACTCGGAGACGGATTTTCTTCAGTATCGTCCCCCCCTGAACTTCGACCTCTGCACGGCCGAGACTAAACGTTGGAGGAAACCTCGAGTGACTGATGGGGACGGATTTCTGGCTCAGATGTCGGACGAGGGAAATCACTCCTCGGTGACAAGAGCGTGAGCTTTGGAATATCTTGGAAAAACAGCCTGGTGCCCAAAGGAAATGGTGTCAGAGGCTTAGAGGAGGAAGCACAGCCCCATCCTCTTCCTCCAGATGAAAGGAACACGCGCAGGTCTGGGATGAAGTGTTCCCCTTTGAGAGTGACACAATCACAGAAGACACCGGTTGAAGCACTAATTACTTGCTACCATCCCTCTCTCTCTCTGTCACACACACATTTACGCACACACACACACTTTTGATGCTGATGTAAACACACACCAGACTGAGATGACCTTTAAGAGCTGTACAGGCTTTTATTATCATAAACCAGGGTCAACTGCAGTTCTTCTATCTGCCCAAAGAAATCAATTTCATCACTGTTCCCCTCAGCTGGAATCCTGTGTGTGTGTGTGTGTGTGTGTGTGTGTGTGTGTGTGTGTGTGCGTGCGTGTGCGTGTGCTGGTGCAAACAGATGAGCTGCATGTGAGGGCCCAGCGGAGGCCCACAAGCAGCTGATCAGTTGTGCAGAGGAGGTTCGGTTTACTCGAAACGCAGGATTCAGCACCGGCTCGTCTTCACCCAAACACATCTCCCTGCACCAAAGCGGCGCTCGGCACCGCTCACCTCCCACACGGGCGCGCGTACGCACGCGCGCGCGCGTGGTGTGTCTGTGTGTGTGTGTGAAGCTTCCACACTCCTCTAGGTATCCCAAATAGGCTTTCAAACACCATAAATTCTGAGAAGGGAAACGATTATTCCCAGATTTTTCCAGGACCTTTAAATTCAGGGTCACTCCAGTCCTCTTGGTTGCATAGCAACGCAAATGCCAGAGCATCTCCTCCTCTCGCTTTAAAAGCTGTCGCTTAACTCCAAGTTGACCGTCTGTGCAAGTTTCCACATGTCGCACACACACAAACACACACACACACACCGCATCTGGGCTTTCGCACGAACACGGAGGTAAACACACCGAATCATGGAGACCAGAGCGTCCACGGAGACGCTGGGTGCAGATACCATCCAAGCAGCAGCACACCGTTGAGGGTGGACGGACCTGTTCCACCAGTTTTGTCGTATTTCTCCTGCCCACGGGCCCAGGGGAAGGTTTCGGGTCAAAGTCGGGCCTGACCTGAAATCCCCGTCAGACCTCGAACGCCTTTGAGGAATCCCTCATCCCCATCCAGACAAGCACAAACCCCACCTGGGACACCAGACTTCTCGAAATAGTCAAGTCTCGTGGAGATCAGACATAGCAGAGATCATCGGCGTGCGTGCACGAGCATTTGACCAGAACCAAGTCTCCATCAGGAAGATGGGACAGTAAATGTTCTGCACCGTGACTGTTTACCGGCCAGAATCCACGGATTTACGAGGTTACGCACATCTGTCTCTAAAAGGAGGAACAAAGGCAAAGGAAATGCACTTAAAGGATTTCAAAGGGAGGTTTTAATGGAGGGGAAAGTCGGCAGAGAGCTGCTCGGAGTGTCTGCGGGTCGTTGACGTGGCCAAATAACGCAAACGGTCTGGAATGCGCCCATAAAGGAGGGACGATCCGAACTGCCGGTGCGCCCAATCTGGAGGTAGAAAACTCATATTTACCATGCTGCTGCCGTGAGCCCGCTCCCACTTCGGAGAAACTTTTGTCCGCAGCAGCCCCGCAGGTTCGGGACATAATCCCGGGGATCGGGGAGGGTCCGCACGTCTGCCGTCCTCGGCTGGAGCGCAGGGCGCGGGGCGCGCAGCGGGGCGCGGGGGCGCACGCCGCCGCCGAACCGGACCCCGGCTGCCGTCGAAGGGAAGCGACCCGGGGAGGGTCGGATTCGATCACCAGCCTGACCGAAGTGAACTCGACACGGGAGGCGAGCCTGCGGAACATATTGTGACTAAACACCGCCCACGCTGTTGCACGGGGGGCGGAGCGATTCAAGACCACTTCTCACTATTTAATCTATAGTTAGATCCACTATTTATACTCCCAGTGACTCTTTAACAATCAATTAATATGTCCACTTATTCCTACCGAATTTAATAACTAGCATCGTTTAATTCCAATAGGAGGAAGATTTTACGAAGGTCCCCTCCCGGTTGTGTAATATCTGTCATCTACCTTTCATGGTAAAATGTGATAGCTTTGAAGCTTTATTTATTCATTGGTTGACAAACTGACTACATATTTAAAGCTACAGTTCACTGATTCGCTTTCATCTTTGACATCTGGAGCTTGACCTCCCCTGTCGGGACCCTCTTTGGTGGTATCACAGCAATTCAGCCGCACCGGTGAAAAACCGATTCCCGACTCATGACGGGATGAGTTCCTTCTATCTGTGCAGGTTCAGACCTCGCCACAGCACGCAGACGAACCCGGGGCCCCGAACACACCAGTCCATGCTTGTTTTTCATGGGTGGAAGTCAAAGTACAAGCAATGAAGGAGTAAATAAGCAAATCTGCCGCTTGTTGGCGTCAGTCTGGGAGTGATATTCAAAAACAGTTAAACTCATTTTCTTTTCTAAGTTTCATTTTCCAATTAGATTCTGTTTGCGGGTGTTCAGAAATAGGTAGATATCTAAAGTGAAAGGGTAGATGGGTTACACTCAGAGGTCAGGGGAATGGTTCCTGAATGATTTAAAGGCAGAGAAGGCCTACTCTGAATGATAAAGAAACTAATTATCATGGTTAGTGACCGCGTCACGTGACCCCAGCCTGCTGACAGTCTATTGTCCAACTAGCATTAAGTATTCATCCACACCATTAAAGTCTGCTCCTCTCCCCGCTGCCAGCGAGACAGGGTTCCCGGGGGTTATCTCGGTTTCCCCTCGGCCATTCTTCACTCCCGTCAACCTGAAACCGCGGTTATTAGAGCGCCGCCGACTCAAGCTGTCCGTCGCTGCGATGCAGGGCGATTCGAGGAGCACACTCGGGGGGACGGCCTCGCTTTTGAGATCCAGCAGCGTCGTTTAGGAACACCGCTGCAAAGCTCCGGGACAACATCAATCTGCCGTGATCAATCCAGATAAGCTAATACACTTCCAGCCCATTTCCCCCCTCGCGCATCGATCCGCAATATAACAGAAATGTTTGTGCCTGTGTGAAAGATAAGAGGCAGCGAGTTAAACGTGGCGATTAATTAGGCGCAGCGCTGTACTTTGGCATTGATTTTCGGCTGTGAGATCACAGGAAGAACCTTCGTCTTACGTAAGAGCCGAGCCACTTCCCAGGCCCTGAAGCAGCAAAGGAACACTGTCCAATCGTCTCCGAGCAGGAAAAACAATCCCTCAAACCCCCTGAAATGACGACGATCGCGGTTTTTTTACGTTGCGCGCGGGTTTGTGAGTTCTTTAGGAGGCCGGTCGTGTGTGTGGTGGGCCGAGGTCGGTGCCACTTTGTGCCGCTATTGTTTGCTCTCCCCACCGCCGCTGTTTGTGTTCTTTATGGCCTTCCTGCAGCGCTTCCTGTCTCCATCTCAGCCGTGACTCCGCCGCGACCCCCGTCAGAACCGGACACCTCCGCACAACCCACAACTGGTCGCACTGGGAAGGGGATTGTTTAGGATGGGGATCGCGGTGTTCTGGCGCGGGCCTGGAATGTGTGTGTGTGTGTGTGTGTGTGTGTGGTTCTGTCTTTTTGTCCAGGGACTGCTGGGATAAGCTGCGGGACCCCAGTAACCTTGAACAGGAACAAGCGATTAATGATTCTCACTCACTGCTGGCTATAAAACTGAATTGCCCCACGGGAATAGTAAAGTGACCTTGACCCATAGTGACCTTGACCCACGCCTCCCAGAAGTTACGAAACACCCCGGTGACTCTCCAACCTGTTGGTATGGAAAAACTTGAGGCTGATGGGGAAGCGAGTGTCCTCCCCAGGTCTGCTGCTCAGAGCAACAGAGCCCCCTGAGGGCCCTCCGCACGTCCAGATGACTGTAAAAGCCAAAAGGTCCTCGCTTCCTTCTTCCCTCCCGCTGCTCGCGAAGATGGCGTCAGACCAGCAGACGGAACGGGGAGTTCAAATTGGAAATTTGTTTCGCCCAAATGCGCCGTTCGCCTCGGAATACAACCCCGTTATGTGGGAGGAACGACGACAAATCCACCCTTCGGTCGTGACTCGCTTATCAGCCTTCTGTATCGCCGCTGCCGGGAGGCCTCAGGGCGTCCCTAATTTCAGAGATTGCGCCTCTCAGTCGGGATTTTACGCGGAAGAAATGCTTTTTCTTTTCTCCCGACATCCAATCGTCATGACGCGCGCCTCGGCGTAACCAAACCTAAACCTACACTCTCACTTCGTGAACCCGCCGACCCCCCGCTCACGCATTAATGGTGCTGCTGTGTTAGAGCCAGCTATTACATTTTCCAGGGCTACGTCTCCCTGTCCTCCTCCTGATCATAACTCACTCCGCCTGGCCCTACTCCCTCCGCTGCTTCCGTTTTCGCCCAGAATCTGTCCTCCCGCTCTGTCGCACCTTTACGACGCGGAATCACCGGAGCTTCCAGACACCCACGGCCCCAACCGAGCTCGGGAGTTCTGTCGCTCCGCCACCCTGGGAAAAAAAAAAACTGTCAAAAAATTACGTAACCCCCCCCCTGCCCCCCACCTCCGGAACTCAGTGCCAAGAGGATGGATTTGTCAGAAAGGCTGCAGCAACACAAACGATCTTTCCACTGTGATATCGATGCTGATAAGCCCCATTAGGCTTAATAGAGGATGAGCGGTGATCCTCGCTCACCCGCAGACACAAACATGCAGCGGCGGAGGGGCCGCGGAGGTTCAGCGCCGCTTTGGCTGCTCTTTGGCGACGGGGACAGATCGGTCCGAGCGAGCGCGTAAATCAGCCGACGGCGGAGCGGCCCCCCCACCCCCCCCCACTCTGAAGGGTAAGCACGGTAAACAGCCTGGAACCAACCCAGAATTGGGATTAGTAATTCAATCAAAGCTCAAACACGAGTCGCTCGCCATCAACGACGCTCACATGATCTCACTTAACTTGAGGCTCTGACTGCGAACCCTCGCACGAACGCTGGCGCAGCCCCCCCCAAAGTCGTTGGAATTCAGTCCGCATCTCCCCGTTACTGTCCTGCCTCATCTACTGAAAGCATCTATTAAACAGTAGAAAATAAAGCTTCCCTCCCGCTCTAATCCCCCCCTCCCCCTCCTCCTCCTCCTTTCAGTGTCCATAATAGACCTTCTCCAGACAGGCCCAGGGTTCCCTGCTTTCCAGCTGTGTCTTTTGTCCGCGTGTAGCCGGGGAGCTAAATCAGAGGGGGCAGTTGGACCGATGCGCTGGGAGCGGAGGGAGGAGGACGGCCGCAGCAGACGCGCCGCTGTCAGGGTCAATCACACGGCCGGGCGTTCACATCACCTGGCGCTGGTTTATTCCGCGAGATTAGCGGGGACGAGTCTCCCGCGGACGCAGCGAAGACGAGACGGGAAAGCCCGTCTCTACAGACCCCAAACTGGTGTTTGTGAGTCTGAAGCACCACGCAGGGTGAAGGAACAATCCCAGGATCAATTCCCTTTATTATTCATGGTTCGGGTCCCTTTATTAAACTGGGGCTGCACCTTTAACAAAGTTACTCATTCAGGGCCCATTTCCTCACGCAGCTGCTAAAAAGCTTGTGATGCAGTGCTAATGACTTAATTGATCATCTTCCACTTCTTTTCTCTCCTTTAATTTGTTGATTTCCCGCTGCACTGTGGCCTGATGCTTAAAATGTTATTTCCACTGGCGTGTTATTCCCCTCAGCGTGGAGAAAGGCTTTTAGCACCGCCGCTGACTAAATTAAACATTCACAACGGCGGAAATTGCGAATAAATGCAGCGCAGCAGCAGCACTTTTCGGGCCGCTGCAGGGCGGCGGCGGCGCTGCGCGGAGGTTTACCCACGCCCTGCGTCTCCGTCTCTAAATGTAGACGCTCTACTCATGCGTGCTTTTACTCCCAGGCAGCTACTGGCTGCTCCGTGGTCACTTTCAGTCTCGTCTCCCGCTGCGTTTGCGCTTGCTTGACACTTTAACAGCAGCAATCGTACTCATTTTAAGCGTCTGACATAATTTTAGGAGAGAAAATGGAGGTACTCCACATTTGATGGCTGTAATTGCGGAGTGGAAAATGACATTTTTCTTTGTGCGAACCCTTTTGAATGAGGCTGAAAGCCTTTGCTTCAACAGGAGACCCACTGTCCGTTATCTGTTATCCCATTTAAACTCCCATCTCCTGACTGTTGAGGTGTACGATGTTACAGTGCTTCAATGTCTGGAGCTGGAAATATAGAGTAAATATAGCGCGCCGCCTCTCCGAGCGAACACTCGACGGGGTCGCTCTTTCAAAGCTGGAGCTGGTGGAGGGAAGCGGCCACTTTCATGTGTTCTTCAGCCACATGCCCACGTCAGTGCCCACCCGGCCCCGCCAGGCTGGTGACATTTAAGCCCCCTTTTGTCTCGCCTCTTTGTGGTTTCACATCTCTTTCTCTTCTCTGCTTTTTGTCTGGTGTAAATGACAGTGGCTGTGATATGGCAGCATTGAAAGCGAGTTAAAGGAAGTGAAAGATACTGAGGTGTGACATGAAGGCGGGGGGGGAAGAATGTGTCAGGGAGACAAAAATCACCCACCTGCTGTCACACGATAACAAAAATGTAAAAAAAGATTATTAGAAATGCATTTGAATACAGTCAAATCAGTTTTTTTAAAGGTTAACCTTTCGCCATGATCTTCCCACACAGAGACAACCCTGCTGGGGCCTGAGGTGCGCTGCTTTGTGTCTGTCACCGGGCCAACCTCAGCTGGAGCTGCACTTGTTCCACACACATCCTCAATCTGACACGCACAACTAAAAAACACCCAGGACAGGGCTTTCCTTCTATGATTGGAGGGATGCTGATTACCCCCCCAGTACACAACACAGTGACATAATGACCCACATGCATCTTTTTTATCTTCATGGAAGACAACACAAAAACAAGAGCTATAAACGCAACGTTGGTATTTCTAATGGAAAAACAAAAACATGATGTTTCCCTGCTGTAAAATGTAATAGATTTTTTTCTCATTGCTGTTGTTTTACATTTAGAAAACGACTGTTAATTTAAATCTGCACCTCTTGCAAACCACCTAAAGACGTCCTTCCAGCGTTTATTGACCTGATGAGATGACTCGTGCAAAGCAGCAAGCTCAGAGGGAAAAGAGCATTCACTTCCCCGAAAGAAAACTAATGAGGAGAGGGAAGAGACTAAAGTGGTGTTTACAGTCCAAGACTCCTACACATTTTGTAGCAGCCAGAGGCGACTGACACAGACAAGGTTGTATGTAAATGAAGCTGCACACAGTCTGAAACACACACGCGCAGGAGCATCGCAGTGCCACATTATTATTTACCACATGGAAACATCAATTTCATAGTAAAATCTACATTATATTTCCATATAAGCATACTAATTTTGCATTTATTGTAAGCCATCAGGGACATTTCATGGTCCAGATCAACAAAACCAGCTGCAGACTCCAGTAGAACCTCCATAAACACAAATAAAGAAACAAATCATCTCGGGTTGCGATGGCAATTAATTGCATAATAGTACATATGTAGGGGTGAACGGATTGGGCTGGTGATAAACATGGTTACCTAATGTGTGTGTGTGTGTGTGTGTGTGTGTGTGTGTGTGTGTGTGTGTGTGTGTGTGTGTGTGAGAGAGAGAGAGCGTTGATTTTGAGGCTGGGGTGTGCAGCGTGGTCATCAGTGAAGGTCATTATCATCAGTGAAATGGAGCACATGTGGAGATGAAGCATGCGGTCCAGGGTCTAATGGCGGTGACGAACGGCCGCACATCATTCGGTCTCGCTCTGCGCCCACCAGTGATTGACGCGCAGCACTTCGCCGTCCGCGCTCGCCATTCGCCTAATTTAAAAGCTCATTAGTCATCAGGTCATTCCCAAACCAAACTTTCCCTCCTCTGTTTTCTTTATTAAAGTGTAGCTTCTTCACTCCACTTTGAAAGCTCTTCAGAAAAAAAGGTTTGCGCATAGTTGATTAAAAAGAAGACAGCAATTATATCCTTTCAGTTAGCGAATATTAAAAACGATATTTCACACGGCCGTGACGTTCCTCTGGCTGCTGGATGTGACATTCCCAGGCTCTCTATTGTGTTATCCATTAGCATGAGTCACTCTTGGGTATTTTTTTTGCACCGAACGATGATTAAAGCACTTTAATTTGCACAAAAACAACCAAATATTTTAACATGGTTTTGTCTTTATCTGAGTTTATGTTACAGCAGTTGGACAAATTTGGGAATAAAACATTGTGATTATGTGTTTCTGGTCATGTGACCACAGTGGTGTCAAAAAAACACACACCTCCAGTTGAGGAGGTGTGTGTGCTGCAGCCAGACATTCTGGATGTCCAGTTAACGACTGAGGAAACCCGTCTCAGTCGACATCGTGACTCCTCATCTCATCCGACAGCATGTCATAGTGAAGTCCTGACTATCGAGATTCTGAATGAAACCTTCATTCTGCATCTG
This sequence comes from Lagocephalus sceleratus, assembly GCA_911728415.1. Classification (NCBI taxonomy): domain Eukaryota; kingdom Metazoa; phylum Chordata; class Actinopteri; order Tetraodontiformes; family Tetraodontidae; genus Lagocephalus; species Lagocephalus sceleratus. The sequence goes on along the minus strand of CAJVRN010000210.1, from coordinate 2,264,630 downwards.
AAATGTGTCTTTTTTTTAATTAAACGCGCAGCATCTTCCATTGGAAACGGCGACAAATGAGCTGAGAAGCTCGTTACTGAGAGCATCGTGCAAAGATGAAGCAGCTTTCCTGACACTTCACCTCGAGGAGACCTCGTTTATTTATCTCAGTAAATGAGCCTTCCACACATTTCCGAACTAATGAGCCATTTCTAATGCATCTTGTAATGATTTTGTCTAATTAAAGCGTTCTTTCAAAATTAAAAATGCGCCCCGTCTTTGTACAAAGATGTGAGAAGAGAAAAGTGAAGCATTTGTCTGCTGATTCACTTGGAAAATGGGAAGGAAATGACAGGAGAAAATACAAGCCAAGACAAACTAATCTGAAAGTATCGTGTCAATGATCACCTCTATGAATTATTTCACCCAAAATAAATGTTAACATGAGCTCAAAATGACGGCAGCTCCAGCACGGTGATTAAACATAAATCTGTATGTATCACAGCTCAAACACACTGAAACCCATACTGGTAATTATGGAGTTCATACTGGCCAGGATACAGTCATACAATAAAAATCATGATGGATTTGTGTCTGGGTAGATACAATATATGACGCAGCACAACTTGATTTAAATCTCAAAAGTCTGAAGCCCAAAATAGAAACAAACACCACCCTTTTTGTCTGCGGGAGTGAGAGGGTGCTACAAGTACCCACGATGGAGCACATTTGTGACCTACATAGCGTGACGAGCACGTTGCGCTCCACTCTGAGATCTGTTTTTTTGAACAACCGCGAGGAACAAAAGGGAGATTTAAAAAGAAAGCTTTGGCTCAGGGTCTCCGGTGCCGCGCTGAAATGGTTGCCATGGCGAATACATCAATCCGAACACGGCGAGCAGTCGGAGGGTGGTCACACTTCGCAGCCATGCGGCCGTTGAACAGAGCGTCTGAGGCCGAACGCCCCGGCCAAAGGTCGCACGCAGAGCGGAGACCTCGACGGGCGACGCGAGGGTGGAGGGCGCCGCGCCCGCCTCCTCTTCCCCCTGCTGTTTCCTCGTTTGCGGGCAGATAACGGTTGTTTGGGACAGGAAGCACCCCGTTACACCGCGCGCATTACGCCACAGCCGTCTGACTCGACTGCACGTCTCCCGGAGCGCCTTCGCCGGAAGGGCAGCCTGAAGCGGGCGAGGCGGGTTTGAGACTGGCGGGGGGGGTCAGGAGGAGCGAGGACGGAACCGGCGGGGCCAGGAGGCAAGGAGGGAAGGAGGCAAGGAGGGAAGGAGGGAAGGAGGGAAGGAGGGAAGGGGTCGAGCAGAGCAGAGGGAGGGGAGGAGCGCCTTGATCTATAGCCGCGCGCATTCCTCGCCTTTCCTCAAAGGGGCAAAGGTCGACGTGCGGCCGCAGACGCGGTGGAACTCGCCTGACTCAACTTCAACTGTTAAACACCCCCAAAAAAACAAACTTCCTCGTTTTCATTGTGACAAAGCAACAGTTGGATGTGTCTCTCTGCAGCGCTGCTCCGACGAGGACGGACGTGCAGGTCATCTCACCCTGACCCCCCTCCCCCTCCCCCTCCCCCTCTCCCTCCCCCCTGACCTTTCTGACCCCCCCACCTCCTCGATCAATCAGAGGATTTACGTCCAGCGAGAAGAGCAAAAGTCTACCTCCGTCACATAGATGAGCGGCGTGGCGCTGTAGTTCTTCCTCATCGCTCCTCTTCCTCACAGCCCGGGGGGCAAAGTGCACGCGGGGGCTCCAGAGGTGAACATCTGGGCCGCCTCTTTGAAGAGCCCTCTCTGTTGTGCTCGTCCTGTGTCAAACCCTCTGATTACGAGATCCTTCCTGTGTGAGCGGCACCTCCTCTGCTCCTCGCACACACACCTTGGAGCGAGGCGGTCTGAGCCAGTTTGTTCTATCTTGATCACTATCAGACAGCCTCGGCTGGCCGGGGCGCACCTCGCTGCAGTGACTGAGCCCTCAGCTGCCAATCGGAGGGGGGGGGGCTGGTGCTGGACGCTGCTGGACATGGGGGAGGCAAGGGGGGAGGGGGGACAGTGAGCGTGGGAAGGTTGAGTTAGTGCAGGAATCTCCTGCGAGGCTCCATCCCTGAGGGAGAAAGGCACTTTACAGGATGGAGACTCCGGAGAGGCGGATAAGAGCGAGCGTGTGTGTGTGTGTGTGTGTGTGTGTGTGTGTGTGTGTGTGTGAGTGTGTGTGTGTGTGTAGGGACGCGCTCACCCACTCATAATACGGCTGCAGCTATTACTTTCACATTCTGCATTTTATACTTAATTCGTCTGTTTTGACTTTGAAGAACAGATGTTATCAAATAAAGTTCAGGCATCACTCTAAACTCTTTATTTCGTGGCATTAAAACGAGAACAAACTGGGAAGATGTGCGCGTTAGCACAACAGATTGACATTTTCCCGGAGCGATCCTTGTTTATGTCCTAATTCAAGATGAAACCGCTTGAACCGGTAAATCCCACACCGAAGATGTCAGTAGAAAAGCCCCCGGAAAGGCGGAAATTAAGTCATAAATTTTAAAAACAAGTCTCTGTCTCGTTGAGAGAAAATGCAGCTTTGGCGAGAAATCACAAGTATTTCATCAATGAAGTTAGTATGAAGCTGAAGAAGATTAGATAAGATAAGTTAAGATAAGATAGACTTTATTCATCCCACATGGGGGAAATTCACGCGTTCCAGTGGTAGCCCCCGGTGTACAGTGCAAATAGTGCGAGAAGAAAAGAAAAGAAAAAGACTCTGTTGTGTACAGCATGCTATGTACATTATGTTGTGTACATCCCTGTGCACATTATGCATTATATACAGGAATTAAGTTATATACAGGAGGAATACACAGAGGGAATGTTAGACAATATAAAATATAAAAAATGAAGGTGCAATGGGAGATGTGCAAATAAGACATTCTAAAAATAAAATAAATAGAATAGAATAGAACAAGAAATAACTAGAATGGGCAATGCTCATGATAGAAGATAATTGGAAGCTTGTGTTATTATCATGTTTTACCTGTCTTGGTTTCTCTTGCGTGTAAACACACTGAGGGACTAAAGAAGTGGGACACGGGTGTCTAACAGCAAAACGCTGATGGGAGGCCTGAAAAATAGAAAACCCAAGGCAGCAATTCTGACCCATTAAACACAGCCCAATGGTATTTTGAGTCCCAGAGACAAAATGGGGAATGTGGAAGCACTCATTAATGGCCTCGCAACTCACTCGGACAAATTCAAGCAGAAGGAGGAGAAGTTTAGTCGTGACCCCCGAGAGGAAGGGAGTGGGAGGAGGGCCGGAGACAGTGACGATGAAGCGAAGAGATAGAGGATCAAAGGAGAGGAGGAGCACAAGGGATATGACAGCTGGGAGGGGGGAGACGGGAGAGGGTTGGGAGGCGCGGAGGAGCGCGTCCCGACACCGGCGTGGCCGCCCTTATCCTCTCTCTGGTGGCGCGGCCTGCAGCTGCCGCCCGGGCAGAACGCCGCCTCAGCACGGGGGGAGAGGCTGGGACAGATTATCTGCCCCGTTAGCGGGGGACGGCGTCGGGCGGCCGCCATCAGCTAATGTGAGGCGAATCAGAAGAGCAGCAGACCATTTAGCGAGGGCCGAAGGGGGGAAATCTGGGTCAGGGCCCAGGGTGGGTGTCGCCCGGGGCTCGGTGACATCGATCCCAGCGGCTCCCTGCTCGTTTTTCACGAATTAATCAGGAGGACTCGGATAAGAAGATGCTGCTCTCCAGTTTAAAGATGACTAAGGACTCCTGTCCGACCTGTCCCCTTAAGCCTTTCCTTTTCCTGTGACCTGATACAAACGGGAACAGCGCCCCCTGTCGGCCCCCGAGCGGATTCCAGCGGTGGTGGAGACTCACCTTCAGCCGGCTCTCCTCTCCTTCTTCATCCTCTTCCAGATGTTCCGCTCTGGGGAAGAGGGACGAAACAGTGAGCCTCCTCATCCAAGAGCTCCGGCTGCCTGGAACCAGAGGAGACAGGAGCCTGTGAGGCACCACACAGACCTCCACCTCAGCCCTCATGAGGGAGGTTTGATGGAAACAACAAGTGGATGTGATGTGTGCACTCTCATAAAAGTGTCTAAAATAAGCACTTTATTAAAAAATACATCAATTTATTATGAATGGATCGAAATTATTTTTCAATAAAGTGGCATTGTTACCATCAAAATACAGCAACACCAACGTATCTTCATAAACACTTACGTTACAGTGACAAATACCAACACTCTTCACGTGGTTTTTAATTCCCAAATAAACAAGATGGAACTATTTCAGCGACAAATGTTCAATTCTAAATTATAACCAGCTTATGTCAAAAGCTTATTTGCCTGATTTTAAGTTGAGGTGCCACCTTAAACAGGAACTAACGTGGACAAAACAAGAATTTAAACACTAACAGCTCTACTCAAGATCATCAATAATTAACACTGAAAGAACCACGAACAACTTAGATAAAACTGATCATCAATAACCAAGATAAAAAAATAAAACGAGAAAGCACTCGGAGAGCGCAGACCTCCGCCAAGTTTATATAAATCCCAATAAAATCCGTCTTCTGGATCAGATCTGGATCATCCTTTGGAATATGATAGAGGATCCCATTGTCCATCCTTGGGTCAGATCTCATGGGGTTTGGTCAATAATTAACAGATATTGAGAAACAACATGTTTGGCCCCGTTTACCACAATGTTAATGAACATTCAAAGTGATCCAGAATCCAGGATTTCTTCTGGATCAGCCCCAAAATGAAACCAGTTCTTCCTTTTCACATTTACAACAAATCCTGAAAGTTTCATCAAAATCGGTCCAGAACTTTTTGAGTTATGTTGCTAAGACAGACAGACAGACAGACAGACAGACAGACAGACAGACAGACAGACAGACAACCTCCTTGGTGGAGGTAACAACGAACCTTTCTGTAGAATATCATCAGGTAACAGCCCGCACCTCCCATTGGTCTAAAAAAGAAACAACTGAACCAACAACCTCCTGGACGCCCGAGTTCCCCCAGACGGACGCCGACCGCTCGGACGCGTGCGTTCACGTTTACACCTGCTCTGGACGACCTGCTCGTGCACGCCGGCGCAGCTCAGAATAATCCTCGGAGATTACAGCAGGGTTATAATCTCAGATGAAGCGGGCCCCGGCGCCCCCTCGGGGGGGGGCAGAAGAAGGACGTCCACTCGGGGGTGAATGAGACAGAGCTTTATTGAGGACAAGGGGACAGTCGGGACGTGGTGGGAGCTCACGGAGCTCCGGCTGCGGGGGGGACCCACTCGTGGATCTTCTTGCGGGTGGTGGAGAAGGGCACGTACTGCTGCGAGCTGCCGCTCACGTTGATCTGGTGGACCTCGGCCAGGAACTTCTTGGGCTCCGGCGGGTGCGTGGTGGGCGGGTCCTCGGTCATGCAGTGGAGCCAGCGGTGCCTGAGGGCGAAGGACGACGGTCAACAACCGGGAAGAGACGATGAAGACCCCCGCGCCCCCACGCCCCCACGCATACGCTGAACTAGACACAGGGAGCTCCTGCACATCTGTCCAGATGTGTCTGTCTGATGTGTCTGTCCAGATGTGATGTGCCTGTCCAGATGTGCCTGTCTGATGCACCAGTCCAGATGTGCCTGTCCAGATGTGATGTGTCTGTCCAGATGTGTCTGTCTGATGCACCAGTCCAGATGTGCCTGTCCAGATGTGATGTGTCTGTCCAGATGTGTCTGTCTGATGCACCAGTCCAGATGTGCCTGTCCAGATGTGATGTGTCTGTCCAGATGTGTCTGTCTGATGTGTCTGTCCAGATGTGATGTGCCTGTCCAGATGTGCCTGTCTGATGCACCAGTCCAGATGTGCCTGTCCAGATGTGATGTGTCTGTCCAGATGTGTCTGTCTGATGTGTCTGTCCAGATGTGATGTGCCTGTCCAGATGTGATGTGCCTGTCCAGATGTGCCTGTCTGATGCACCAGTCCAGATGTGCCTGTCCAGATGTGATGTGTCTGTCCAGATGTGTCTGTCTGATGCGCCAGTCCAGATGTGTCTCTGATGTGATGTGTCTGTCCAGATGTGATGTGTCTGTCCAGATGTGTCTGTCTGATGCGCCTGTCCAGATGTGTCTCTGATGTGATGCGTCTGTCCAGATGTGATGTGCCTGTCCAGATGTGATGTGCCTGTCCAGATGTGATGCGCCTGTCCAGATGTGATGTGCCTGTCCAGATGCGCCTGTCCAGATGTGATGTGCCTGTCCAGATGCGCCTGTCCAGATGTGATGTGCCTGTCCAGATGTGCCTGTCTCATGCACCAGTCCAGATGTGCCTGTCCAGATGTGATGGGCCTGTCCTGATGTACCTGTCCAGATACGCCTGCTCAGATGTGTCTGTCATGATACACCTGTCCAAATGCCCCTGTCCTGATGTGCTTGTCCTGTCCTGATGTGCTTGTCCTGTCCTGATGTGCTTGTCCTATCCTGTCCTGATGTGCTTGTCCTGTCCTGATGTGCTTGTCCTATCCTGTCCAGATGTGCTTGTCCTGTCCTGATGTGCTTGTACTGTCCTGTCCTGTCCTGCTTGTCCTGTCCAGATGTGCTTGTCCTGTCCTGATGTGCTTGTACTGTCCTGTCCTGTCCGTCCTGTCCTGATGTGCTTGTCCTGTCCAGATGTGCTTGTCCTGTCCTGATGTGCTTGTACTGTCCTGTCCAGATGTGCTTGTCCTGTCCTGATGTGCTTGTACTGTCCTGTCCAGATGTGCTTGTCCTGTCCTGATGTGCTTGTCCTATCCTGTCCAGATGTGCTTGTCCTGTCCTGATATCCCTGTCCTGTCCAGATGTGCTTGTACTGTCCTGTCCAGATGTGCTTGTCCTGTCCAGATGTGCTTGTCCTATCCTGTCCTGATGTGCTTGTCCTGTCCTGATATCCCTGTCCTGTCCAGATGTGCTTGTACTGTCCTGTCCAGATGTGCTTGTCCTGTCCTGATGTGCTTGTCCTGTCCAGAGGTGCCAGATGTTACCATTCCGCTGGGACCATGCTGCCGTCCACCTCCCACAGGGTTTTCTTCCCGTTCATCTCAGTCGTGTAGATCACCCAGCGGTGCCGCCCTGGACACACACACACACACACACACACACACACACACACACACACACACACACACACACACACACACACACACACACACACACACACACACACCACCCGTCACGACGCGCTCAGATGTGGCCCTGACATCAAAGCTCGCCTCAACCCACCAAAGAAGTAGTTCTTCTTGTCCTCGTAGTACTTGTTTCCATACTTGTCCTCCCCCACCAGCGCTCCGGTCTTCACGTCGTTCACCCTGCTCAAACACAACCGGCCTCGTTCACACACTTTATCAACGTGACAACTTTCCGTTTCCCTCCTCGAGCCGAGCCATCGTCAAAGGTCATTTTCTGGCGGCTTTTTAAAGTTTAACTTTGTGGTTTTGTTTGACATTGTCCGGGGTTAGCCGCGGGCATGCTAACGTAGCTTTGAGCAGAAATAAGAGGTTTTCGCGGCCCCTCGGTGATGGCGGATCGGCAGGGAGGTGCGGGGAGGTGCGGGGTGTTAACGCGTGTCTCGCTGACCTGAAGAGCTGGAGGAGGAAGCCTCGGATCCCGCCGTGACCCCGCAGCTGTCCCACCGCCCTGCGTACCAGGTTAGCGTACTCCGCCATTCTCAGACGGACCGGTCCTCACGAAAACACGTCCGGCTGGTACACTGAAAACCAACTTTTAGTTCCGTGGACCAATCTAGTCGTGACGAAGGTGAAACATGATTTTCAACTCAGGGGATTTATGAACTATGGATTTTTTAGCAATAGTTTGACAATATTAATCGTATGATTATATGATGTGTATAGGTTCATTCTAGTTCTTCACATGGTTGCTGTGATTTTCAGTATCTGCATGATTTCACTGAAATTTCCTGACACATGGAGTTAAAAAGTTGAAAACTCAATTTAATCAATTAGTCATGCATTCTTTTTATTCTGTTTACTACTACTACTACTACTACTACTACTAATAATAATAATAATAATAATAATAATAACAACAACAATAATAATAACAATAATAATAGTATTATTATTATTAGCAGTAATAATGATATAATAATGATGATGATGATGATAACAACAACAACAACAATAATAATAGTCGTAGTAACAATAATAATAATCCGCCTCACAGCAAGAAGGCCTCAGGTTGGTAATTCCAGTTGGGATGGAGGCTGGGGTCTCCGTACCTGTGTGATTCTCTCCAGGTCCTCTGGCTTCCTCCCACAGTCCAAAGACATGAACAACTGTGGAGGAGGTTGATTGGGAACTCTACATTGTCCATCAGTGTGAGTGTGAGTGTTTGTTTGTGTGTGTGTGTCAGCCCTGTGACTGACTGGGACCAGTTCAGGTTGTACCCTGCCTTTGCCCAATGTCAGCTGGGACAGGCTCCAGTCCCCCCACGACCCCCTGAGGAGGACTAAGAGGTAGGAGATGGATGGAAATGATCATTATAAATTCCACAAGCAACCCTAAAGTATTGTGAAAGGAGTGTCCAGGCACCCCATTCTTGTCCTGACACAGATTTGAACTTGTGCTTTTAATTAAGTCAGCCTCTCAGTGACCTACTCGTCACTCTGCTGCCCCACGAGGGCGGCTGGAGCACGGTCGCAGCTCAGGGAGATCTGGGGGAAATGGAGCGTGAACCCCCAGTAACGTTCAAAGCTTCGGCATCATGAGTCACTCATTAAAAACCTCTCGAAACCTCCGCCCGCTCAGAGCGACCCAAATGACAGATGAACATGACATTCGGACCACTCGCTCTCACAAAAATCTGCCCTCTGTTTTTACGTTGATCGACAAACCCCTTCAAAAGCTTTTCATGAAAGTAGAGCAACAGGAACAGGACAGAGACGGGTCAGATATATTTATTTTATTAAAAACTGTTGCCTGACAGTTCATCATTGCTTATAGTAGACTCTACCTCTGATAGAGTACATGTTTGCAAATGCTCACCAACATCGTATAATCGTGAACAATCGCATGCTCGGTAGCTCCTGGCTAGCACTTAATATCAGCCTGCTGCAATTTTATACATCTTTACTCTGAAGGTTTTGAAACGTGTGATGAGACAGTAGCAAGGGGATCGTGGTTCTGTCGGTACAGAAGGATTCTTCAACCGTGCGATCAGCTCCTGGTGGGGTAGTGCAACACGAGACAACAAAAGAGGCCTGCTACTGCTGTTAAAGCTAAAACCCAGAGTACCCTGGACGAAAAGGGAACCAACATGCAAGCAGGATGCTTACATTTCCCCGCCTGCTGGACTTTCCTAATGGAGCACCTATGTTCTTGCAGCATACAGTATCTCATAAGTAGAGCTATAAAGGCACATTTTCTGGAAAAAAAACATGTAAAAAACATCAAAATGTTGGCGATCTCCCACAGCCGTTGCTCATTTAAATTCATCGTTGTATAGGCAGTTTTCTTTTAAATTTTAAAAATAAAAATACATTTCCTAAGAAACCCTGACTCCCAAAATAAGCATTAGACCATGCTTTTCAAACATTACATCTCCCCACTTTATAAATATTAGCCTTTGGTTGTGTTAATAAAAGTAAATGGTGTTTCTTTTCTGAACCATGAACATTTGTAATGGGAATAAACTAATAAAGATGTTACGGGGTAGAAAAAAAAAAAAAGATATTTCCAGTTTTCTCCAGGATGTTGTTTTAAAATTTACCACAATTTAAATTATTTAAGGTTCACTGAAAGAAAAAGCACACGTTTCGAACTTCGACTTCCTGATTTTGCACATTAAAATCCCAACTTGTTTCAAATCAGTGACGCATATTTAAGATCGTAGCATTCAGAAGGTTTTACGACGTTTGAACGCGTTTGTGAAAATGAACAGTAGCACTAAAAACGTGGATGGGCTGAAATGGTTGAGAGATGTGTTGAATTCCTTCATCCTTGTGGTTAAATGTAGCTCCTAGACATCTAAGAGCTGAAAATATCCCTGAAACTTCCTCTGTCTCACTTCCACACACACACACGTCTAGACTTGACCTTTGACCCACAGCTGTGACTAAATGCTGAGACCCCGGACGAACGCCGCCGACTCTCAGAGGTTGGCACAATATATTTAGAATCCAGTTCTTTGATGGAAACAGCCTGGTTGCACCCCCACACAGTTTGTGGTGCTCTGAAGTGGGTTCATGTTTAGAGAAACAGACCATCTGGAGTCCTTCCTGAGCTGGTGACCGCTGACCTGAGGTCAGTCAGGGGTCATTAGTTGTCCATGAACTGGCTCTTGGGCTGTGACGCCACAGAACCAAGTTACTGTTCAAGAATCATCGCCTCTTGGAAGGCTTCGATCCATCTGGAGGCAAAAAAACAAATCAATATTAATAAAAATATAAGACAACTTTACTGTCACGTGACTGAAAACAGTGAAAAAAGGAGACATTAAGCTATTATTAACTGGTTTCCTGCTGCTATTCCTTCAAAGTAAAAGCATATACAAATAAAATGTCATAAACTGGTCCCATGAAATGCTTTATTGACATGACCACAAATGAGATGCATGGATCTAGTCAAAGACGTTGCATGAATAGAAATTTAGATAACAAATATAATATCCATTTACCTTTGTGCTGTTGGGATGTCGTCAGCTTTAAAAATGTAAAACAGCGTATTTTTGTGATACAACTTGAACTGCAGCTTCTGAGCTGGCCCGTTCTTCTCCTCTCTCAAGAAAAACCCCAGCAAAGGTTGACTTTCCAGAGCTGCAACATCCTGAAGGGCAAAAGCGTAACTCAACCGAAATGTCAGCGAGCCAACAGTAAACATTCTGCATAAATCACACGTCTGAGTACCTCACTGGCAGCGTATGTGTAGAGCACTTTATTCTTGATGACAAACCAGAGCCTCTTCCACTGCTTCTTGTTGCCTTTCGACCTCTGCAGGTATCCGCTCATGGACGAGTTCTCGGTGTTGGCAGAAACCTTAAAAAAGCAGCACGAGGTGAATTTAAATCATTGAAAGCGAAACCTGCTGAATGAGAAGGATTCTGTCGCTTGCCTCTTTTAGTGCAGCAGGAATTTTCTTCTGTTTTCTTGTGAAGGAGAAGGCTCCAGATTTGATGGGAGAGACTGAGGTTGAGGCACAACGATTACCTAAAAGAAACAAGAGCTCAAACTTTTAAGATTCAGCCGTTGTAACATGTCCAGATGTAACAGTCAGAGAGACAGTGGGCCACCTTTATTTTGAAGGAATTATTTAATTGGATTTAATAATTGAATGAATCAAAATAATCTTGAAAATGTTTATAAGATATTTACTGTTCTCCTGCAGCTTGGCAAAGCAGTGATCACACACACGTGCTGGCTGGTTCTTCAAGTACTCCAGGTAGTACTTATTGGCAGAGCAGGCCTGACACACCACCTGTGAACGACACACACCGGTCAGGGCGAGAGCGCCACACGCAAACGACGGGATGTTGGAGCCGGCGTGGCCAGAGGGGCCGACACCTTGCCACAGGCGCGGCAGTGATGCCTCCTCCAGGTGAGGGTGAACTCGCAGGTGCAGATCATGCACATGGTGGCCCTCAGGTCGGGGATCCAGATGGGGGCCTTGGAGCCCAGCGGGGCGCTGTCGTCCACAACGGTCTCCGCCTGCGGGCGCAGCTTGAAGTGAGCGAGGGGCGCGTCCAGAGGGGATCACGCGTCTCCGGTTTTACCTCCTCCTGACTTCTGCTGGAGATGAAGGTTGTCTTTTTCTTGGTGTAGTCGTCGATGGCCTTGGCGATGGCCTCCAGCCACTCGTCCCGCTCTGTCGCCGCGCTGGGGGCGACACAGCGCAACATCGTCAACTACAAGACACGACTGATGAGAGCCCTCACGTGGGAGTTCTGCTGACCTCGCAGACAGGATGAAGGAGCGTTCCACACTTTCAATGTTGAGCTCGTTCTGATAGGCCTCCTGGCTGGGCTTACTCACCTGCAGGAGGAACCCATCAGAAATTCAAGAAACCAAAACATCACTAATTGTTAAAAGATAAAAGGTACTGTCGGAGCTGAAGGAGACAAAATTGTTCATCGGGAGCAGATTAAAACCAAAATCAGTGTAAAATATATCAGATATGTTGGAATGATTCAAACGAAAGCATCCAGATGTGAGAGTGCGGCTAACCTTCATCCCAGCCAGAGAGAGCACGCTGTTGAATTTATACTGGCCGGACTGGACCGGCGTCGTGTACATGAGGGCATCATTGAACTGCAGTGGTAAAGAAGCCCAGATTAACAGAAGCAGGAGTGAATAAATGACACGTCTGGACCACAAACTCATGCCACTCACCAGGAAGAACATCCGCGGCTGCATGACCTTCCTGGACAGCTTCATCAGGATGCCTTGCTTCAGAAACACCTGCCAAACGGGGAACTGTGGTCAAAACTAACTGATTCTAAGGATTTAAACTCATGACTATGCAAAAAAAAACTACAAAACTATAAAGTAATGAGGACAAAAAGAGCTGCACAGACTGGACAATCTTACATTCTGAGTTGCAAAGTAAATGTGGGAAAGCTGAGTTGTTGCACCAGGATGTGCAGGTCTGAATCTGAATAAATCCAGAGTAGGAAGCGCGGCCTTATTGCAACACTAACAACCAAACAACACTAAATGCACTACGCTTACAAGGACACAAGGAATTGTCGCATATTACAACTAACATTGAGTCAAGACTGTCAAGGAACCAAACGGAAAGATCGTCTGCAGTAGCCATCTTGTAACCACTAGAGGGCAGCGTCTGCCCAAGTGCTCAATAAACAACAACTCCACAAAAATACCATGACATTTATGCAGGTCTGCAGCTTAAATGGGGTTTCAGGGGTTAATTATTGTTAGACATCTTTTTTTTTTAAGTTTTAAAATGATATAATTTAAAACACGAATGAAGCGAGCTGTAAAACTTTGGCTCACCCTGCCTGGCTGAACGATCTCGTGGTGGCCGTTGAGGCTGTACTGAATGTGCATCAGCTTCTGAAAGTTATCCTGAAACGTGCAAACATGGTGTAGCAGGGGTGAGGAGGGCCCCCAGCCTTCAGAAAGAAAAACTGCTTTTTCAAAATTGAAATAGGGTCCTACCCCCTGCTTCATGATGTCGTTCGCGTGGTTGGCCACCTCTTTGACGATGCTGAGGGCGGCTACAAGGAAAAACCAAGATTTAAAGGGGAACATGAATTTATTCCCAAATATTTCACATATCATAACATATAATAAGAACAGCAGAGGACTGTCTGACCTTGTGTGTCTTTGTAATCCTCTGAGTCTTCGGGAAGGTTTTTCAGATAATCTGGAAACAAGTTACAATATCTTTTATCATAAGAGGAGAACACTGCAAATGTTCTAGTAACGCTTCGAAAACACCATTTATATCAACCCTGTTAAATATACAGACGTTTGTGGGCCAATATAATGAGTATGCATCCTTCTGTCTGGACTTAAAACAATGAGGAAAGAGAATTTACGTGTTAATTGTAATAACATTAAAAAAACCACTGTTGATAAATGTAAAAACTGGAGCTTTTACTGGACCGGGTTCAGTAGTTTTTACTGGACCGGGTTCAGTAAAAGCTTTTATCCTGATTCATGGAACTCTGGGTCGATCTGACCAGAGTTCGAGTGGGTTTGTACCTGTGAGCAGCAGCTGGTACTGAGGGATCCTCTGCACCGGTTTTAAAAGGTAATGTTTCAGGGCCAGGCTGGCACATCTTGGGCTCATCTGAGCCAAAAGGGGGGAAAAAAATAAGTTTTCACACACTGCTGTTAACACACACACACACACACACACACACACACACACGCATGCACTTGAACACACACAGAAGGTCTAAATCAAAGGCTGTGTTTTGATGGCTGCTGCCGCTGTAGGGCTCCAGATAGCTGGACCCCGTTATCTCCACACGTCTCCTGAATGATGAGCTGTGTACGAATCCACTTCCAGTAACATAAACCTTCGTATAGACGCTGGTTATCGGTCAAGAGAAGGAGGAAAAGGGGGGACGTGCTTTACCTCAAACTCCCTGACGACCGCGGCGAACGCCGTGTTTTTCCTGCACTGTTCGTCCAGCAGGGCCACGTTGTTGTCAAACTGACGGATGTAGGTGGAGTACATCTTCAGGTAAGGGCCCCTTCTGGACAAAGATGTCGGACAGCCTTTGGTGATCGCTCCTGGAATCAGAAAAACACCGATCAGCGCAAATCAGGTGAGAATACAACCAGATGTTCTCAGAGTTTTTGGATTCATTTAAAGTGCTCATGAGATCATTTCTAAAATGTGGTAAAAATCTATGACAGCACTGCAGTAAAACCCAAATAATCAGAAACCTCCAACAAAAAACTGGGAAAAATCCATTTGTGAGAATGAAAATATTCCCCAGGGTGTCTAATAAAACGGTTAATTGGACTGTAAAGTGACAACTTTGACACTAAATCAAAGTTAAACCAGGAAGCAGTCCTTTACGGCCCAGAGACGACCATGTCAGCCTTTGACCCAGCGGTCCCCAACCTTTTTATCATCACGGACCGGTCAATGCTCGACAATTTTACCGCGGACGGGGGGGGGTACACATAGATTGTTTATGTTGCAAATCTAAAAAGAAACTTTGCACGTCTCGTTTTTATGCTTTTGACGCTCAAGTGACCGAGATGTAACCGAGAGAATCAGGTCATTTTTCAAAATAAAAGATTGTTCAGACTCAGATAATAAACACAACGGAAATAATAAATTATCTCTTGGCGGCCTGGTACCGATTGACCCACGGACCGGTACCGGTCCGCGCCCCGGGGGTTGGGGACCGCCGCTTTAACCGACACAGAAACGGTCCTGACAAGCAGTTTCCAGCAGACGGTGGTCGTGACAGCAAGACCTGAAATTATGAAATGAGTAAGCTTCCTGGAGTCATAAGTGTGTCACACAGGAGGTCAACCCTCCGACAGCACTCTGGTCACATCGGCTGACTTTCCTGTTGACACGAGGTGAAAGCGAGCAGGTTTTGAACTTCTTGGCCTTTTTCTACTCCACAGAAGATTAACCACCAGATCTCTGCTCTTTCCCCCCCCAGGGTCCTTCACGCGATCGCCTCTGGGTTTTTTAATAGTTCTGATGTCAAGATAGAGGCCTTTACAACGCAACAACAGGAAATGCTAATTCAGCCTCTTGACCCAGTTTGTCAAATCTACAGTAGGAGGCTCAAGTTGCAGCTCACGTCATAAATCTTGTATTTGTAGCAGCATCCCCTCAGGAAGAGCGAGATTAACTTTGAGGGAGCGAGAGTATGATGTACAATTCTCAAATCAATAAATGCGGAGTAACAGATGTTCCTTTAACTTTCTTCACACAGATATGTGTGTGTAGATTTGTTTTCCCACAGATGTGGGGTCCTAACTGAGTCAGAGTTGTGGGTCTCAGACCTTTAAAAACACATTTAAGAGAACAATTCAGTTTAATGACAAGACGCAAACCGAAGTTTGGTTGAAAACTGAGACGTCGGGGGAGAAGCGAGTGTGGGTTACACCAAACTGAACATTCTTCCTCTTACACGGGGACGCTTGTTCCACAATTTGATGATGGACAAACAATATTTGTAGAAATTTCTGTGCATTAATTTACAGAACACTTAATTAAATACTTCATTAGACCTGCAGAAATGTTCATGCTATTGGACCTGACACCATGATCTGCAAACATGGGATGGGAGTTGGGATAAAGGCTGTGTGCGTGTGTGTACCATTGTGCCACCCTCTCCTCCAGCTCCCTCAGAAGGTCTTTATTGAGCTGATACAGCTGTGGTAAGTAATAGAGTATCTGGTTGAGGATCCGCTCATCCACCACTGGCTTCCCATTCTGACGCGTCGCCTTAGCAACAGAGTCGCGAAAGTCCTGAGGAGAGACAGAGAACGAAGGTCGTTAACTCAATGAAACACACAAGCATACGTGTTCACACACACACACACACACGGCTGCACGGGCTGAGGAAACATGTGACAGCATAATCGCAACAGGAACACCTGGTTATGACCTCATTAACGCAACCCTCCTCCACATGTACTCCAGTTTTACCGCACACACAGACGTGCAGACGCACACACACACACACAGAGCTGAGACAGCACTCTTGACTTTGTCCATGGTGCCAACACACACATCCACCTGGAAGGAAGCAGCGAGGCCATGCAAGGATTATAATGTCCTGATGAAGTGTGCACTCACTTTCTTTCTGTCTCTCTCTCTCTCTCTCTCTCTCTCACACACACACTACTACTACTACAAGAGCACTTTGCATTAAATATATTGGCCTAAGTGTTAAATGTTAAATGTGATTTATGTCCTGACTTTCAGCTCAAACTAGTTTAATATTCTCACTTGAAATCTGGTGGCAAATGACTACAAAGAGAGCCTCAGAAAAGTAAACACATCTGGCTCCCTGGATATCTGTATACTCACAGTCCTTATCACACTCACAGGACTATCTGTGGTGTGTGTGTGTGTGTGTGTGTGTGTGTGGGTCGACTCCGTGGCCTGAGGAAACAGCTGCGGAGCGGCCAGGCCGTCCGAGAGCGAAGAATGCAATTTGACCTCTTTTCTTGGACAGCGCCCCCCCACCCGCCTCCTCAGCCACAGCACCATCTTCTAAACCAACCCCGAGGTCGTTTCACTGAAGGCGTCGTTGGACCCCCCGCGCTCAGGCTCGAACCCGCTCAGCTGGGACTTCCCTCGGCGCGGGTTGCGAGGGACAAGCGCGGTCACGTGACCGGCCCCACTTCGCTCACGTCACAACAACAACCGGATGCCCGCCTGTCACATGGTTCCTGTTAGCCTTGTTTTCATTTAAGAGCAAAGTTTCTGAGTGATTGAGTGTAAAAGCAGCAGGCTGGGACCTGCACAGGCACTCAGGACGAATCAGAAGAGGTTTTTATATCGTCGGAGCAGCTATGCAAACATGTATGTTTTATTCAATAAGAGCAGCTGTTAAAAAAAACAGAATTAGAATTTCTGTCTCACAATAATATTCACAACAATCTTCCTTTTAAAGATGGAATAATGAATAAACCATCAAAATATTTGATCCAGGGTTACTTAGAACTTAGTTTCCTGCACAAAAAACACTGAAAAAAAAAAGAAAAAGTTTTTTGAACGCCAAAGGCGCTCACCTTCCGCTGCTCCCGTAGGTGGAAAAAAAAATAATACATGAACGCTTTGAACCGGATTCAACTTTGAAAACTGTCAGCTGCGCAATTACCACATTAGTGGGCCCCGAACCCTGGACCAGACGCCGACACAAGCCAAGATGTCATTAATGTGAACCCGTCCTTTGATGGCCTCTCAAAGCAAACACGTCCTCGCTCAGGCAAAACAGGGATTAAAGGTGGAGGAGGGCGAAGGAGACACTTACGATGTGGAGGAGCTTCAGGACGTCCACGAATCTGTTGAACAGAAGCCAGGACACGGGTCATGTGGCGCAGCTTCTCGTCCAGCGGCGGCGGAGAATACTCACACTTTCTCCGAGCTCATGATCTCCTGGGCGATGTGCATCACCTTCTTCCTCTTCATCTCATCCTGTTGCTGCAAGGGGAGAGGCGGGAAACCTCGGTCACGGCGAGAGCCGAGAGCGACCCGCTCCGTGACCCGGTCACTCACGGGCTCGCTGCAGATCACCATGATCAGCCCTGGCGCTCAGCAGACACCCAACAACAGCCCCACAGAGGTCTCCGTCCTCTCTCTGATGTGTGTGTGTGTGGCAATGGGGCGGCCTCTGAACGGCTTAATTAGGACGGGGGTCTTGCCCCCCTCCCCAGACATAAATGCCCCCCCGGTCACGGCGGTGCCTGCGTGTGTGTGTGAGGTGCTGACAGTATCACGAGAGGGTCACCGAGGACCAAAGAGGAAAATGGGAGCTATTCTTGAACCTGTAACCATTCTGTGTTTGCTCAACCCCCCCCCCCTCCCCTCACTGAAGGCTGCCACGGGCAACAAACACGCTCGATATCCAGGGCCCGCCGCTGCATTTCGGTCGGCGGCAGAGATATGAGGCTAATCTCTAGAGCCGCCCGATAGCTTCACATGTTGGCATCGGGCTAAATTTTCTCCGTCTGCATGCTGATAAGAGACAAGTGCCGCTGGAACTCGGACACCTGAACGCTCTCTCACACACAAATTCAACATTCATCACGGACTCGGGGGCGATGGCGCCCACTTTGTTTTGACACTTTTTAGGCCCCTCCTCTCCCTGACCCAGAGTATCGGATATACTCTCCATGTATTTGTGTGAGAAAAGGATGTTTTAATGAAATGAAGGAATGCATAATGAAAAGAGTCGCACCTCTTCTATGTGTGTGAGGTGCTTGAGGTGAACTTCAGGGTGGTCTTGAAGGTGAAATCCTGTTAAATGTCTCCAGAGCTGATCTACTTTGACCCACATTTTAACACGAGGGGACACGTTATGCTTCAAACCTTCTATGTCATAGCAACACCGAGATCCTAGACCCAGAGTGGTCACGTACGCTGGTGCCTAATTTACACCTCTTCAAAAACACTACAGCAACAGCTGTGATTGGTCTGCTCATTGAGCATGTCCATCTCATTTCCTGCTGGAAATAGTGGAACAAACACGGAGCAGGTCCAGAAGAAGACTCTTCTCTACACCGTTGATCTGGGCATCGTCAATGCAGAACGGGTCGGAAGCGTAAATGGTCACCACGGCGACAGAAGCAACATAAAATAAACGTTTGGCACGGGCACGAGAACGCTTCACGCTCACGTCGTCGGTGAATTCATCAGATTACAGCGGACGGCAACTCTACCCGTGTCCCGCTGAAGCCAAAATAACTGGCAGCCATCGGCTGTCGCGTACAAGTACAAGTACAAGTACAAGTACAAGTACAAGTACAAGTACAAGTACTAGTACTAGTACAAGTACAAGTACGAGTACGAGTACGAGTACGAGTACAAGTACAAGTACGAGTACGAGTACGAGTACGAGTACGAGTACAAGTACAAGTACTCGTACTCGTACAAGTACTCGTACTAGTACGAGTACAAGTACAAGTACAGTAAGGAAGCGTGACAGCACGGAGGGCCAGAGGGTTGGACTCAAAGGCAGCTGAGCTGTGGTGCGCGTCTCCAGACTGGAGGAGGACGCTCACGTGCACTCACGTGACCCTGAGGATAACGCAGCGCTGCGGGGGTCAGCGAGCTGCAGCCAAAAGGGGCCGTGCGTTCCTTTTTGGTGAACGGTTCATAAAAGCCTTCCAGGCGGTTACCTGTCGGTCCGCCTCACTCAGGTGCTCCTTGCTGGAGGACGAGCTGTTGTCCTCTTCGTCTGAGCTGTGGCTCCCCTCCTCCTCCTCCTCCTCCTCAGAGTAGATGTCCTGCCTCAGCCAGCCGCTGCTCGCCCCACACACACACACGCACACACACACACACACGCACACACAAACACACACACACACACACAAAAGACACAAGTGAGTGAAGCGTTGGGTGAGAGAGGAGGAGTGAGACGGTGTTTGCTCAGGATCAAACCCTCCCATAAACAAACACCAAAGGCCACCGTGCGTGGGGGGTTTTGAGCAACACACTCGCTCCTCCCGTCATGAGACGCACATGAGTCAGGAATAATTCACACGCCTCACAAAAAATAGAAGTGGAAACGAGGCTTACACCCTGATGACATCTGGATGTGGAGAGGCCTTGAGAGGCCTTGGACACTCACGTCAGCGAAAAAATACAAATCATCATCTTTTGCTTTACGGTAAATCATTGTTACACAATCTTTGCAAAAAAAGATGATTGTACTATCAGATTATCACCAAATGACAACATCCCTCACCCATGTTACCCTAATTATAACCTACTTACTAAAGGATTTATAAACAGCACACAGATGATTTAATTACATGTAAATCACCACTACGTTACAATATGATCTTATTTTTAAAATAACACATCTATACTGCTTAAACCTTGTTATTGTTGTTACAACAGATGTATTCTTTGTCAGTCGTCGTCTGCCAGGTTCACACAGGCAGCGACACGTGTGTCTCCCCACTGTTTGTGCTGTCCTGTCCATGTAAGCTCACTTCAAATATGGATTAAGATCAGAGCGCCACCACTTAATCTTTTGATTTTTTTTTTTTCCCGGTCCCGCTGTCGTCTTCCTTCTCTCTGCGGGCCGTCTGAGGGCTCACGGAGCTCGCCGACGCCGCGGCCTGGCAGACGCTCGCCCCCGTCGGCGAGACTCCGCCGGCGCCGTTTCCTTCTTTCTCACCTCCGAGAGGTTTTTCATTAAAAAAAACAAACAAAAAACGCACAATAGTCTTCCTCAGCGTCTGTCTCCGTCAGGTTTTCTCTCCAGTGGAGCATTCCAACGCACGGGGTCAGACGCGGAGCGCTGTTTGTTTACAGCCTGTGGCTCCCTCAAGCAGCTCGGATGGCTGCACACTGCCCCCCCCCACGTCTCCTCACTAACATCTAACCCATCGACGTTGGAGACAACGGCTTCGTTTTAACTGATCTGCGACAGCAGCCAGGACTTCCCCCGGGGTGCCAGAGAGAGCACCTCGCACGTGCGCGCTCTTCCACCTTCAGCGTTCAGCAAACAGAGATCCAAACGGCTCCAAACCGCCCCGACCGGTGGAGAGCATCATGGCTGTCCTCTCTTATCAGAGCTGCGCGAGGCTCAGCTCTTCCATCTACAGCCTCTCTGCACAGAAGCTGCAAAGAAACCCCCAAAAACAATCACCACAAGCATCCGGGCTGTCAGCACATAACTGCTGCACAGAAACACCCCGCTGGAGGCACATTTCCACGTCGCCTGCAAAAAAATCAGGCAGCGGAGGAGGGAAGCGGCGTGATAAGGTTAAAAGCGTGAGGGTGGACGGCCTGGAGGAGGAGGCCGGCGGTTGCCGGAGGTTTATTTTCCCTGTTCTGGAGAGCCGTGCGGCGTTTCTGAGATTCTCAGACATTTCCTGTGGTGGCCACTGAAAATAACCCACAGGAAAACAGGCTGACCTGCTGCACACCGACGCTCTGCTTTCACATTCGGGGGGCCGGCGAAGGCCCCGCGTTCGCGCCCCCGCCAAGCCGACGTTACCTGGACGGCCTGGCGTGAGACGATCGTCCCTTCACCCCCCCCCCGGGGCTCCCAGCCCTCCCACACAGGCGCAGACAAGCAGCCATTGTTCATCACATATGGTCTATTTTGTTAAAACCTGGAAGTTTACTTGGTCATAGCTGTTAAAGTCTGTCCGTGTACTGGAGCACAGACCCCCTTTAACCACCTGTTTGGGATGTTTCCGCTAAAACAGGTTCAAGACAATTAAAACGGGGTGATTTCCAGGAGAGTCGTCGCACAACGGTGCAAATAAAATCATGAGAATAGGTAAGCGCGGACATCTTGGGCCCGAATCGAGCAAATATAATTACGCGCGGACATAATTGCGCGGAATGTTGCGTTTTGGCCGGTGTTTAACAGGGAACTGTCTCTCCAGTGTGTTTAAAAATGCGAGACCTTCATGTGACACGCGCTTATCGGGATCACAAACGACACTCGATTCTAACGTTAAAACTCAGATCAATTGAGTTTCTACACAAATCATGTCAAAGTCGACCTGATTACATTAAGCGCAGTTTGGCCTTTTTTTTTTCCTTTTTTTTTTAATCCTCGTACCTTCGCGTCCACCCAAGTGGAGTGCTGGTGTTTACCTCTCGTACTCGTGGTCCTGGTAGCTGTGGTACGGGTCCTGCACCTCGTAGATGTCCGAGTCCGCCGCCTCCGGGTCGTGGGGCCAACCCAGCCTGGCGCTGTGGAACGGGAGGTTCATGTACTCCGGGATCTCCTCGTACAGAGGCACGTTCTCGTACTCCACGTCCTCCTCCCCGCGCGCGTCGCCCTCCCCGATGCAGCTCTTGGGCCGCTCCGCGCTCTTCCCCCCCCCCCCGCCCGGCCCGGCTCGGAGTCCAGGGACTGGCCTCCTTTGGCCAGGAGCTTGGGGAGGATCTTGACGGACACCCTGAGCTCCAGCAGCTTCCTGAAGGACAGGCTCCTCTTCTGAGGGTCCGTGCGGGACACCAGGTCGGCCGTGGAGAAGGACTGCGCCCTCTGCTTCCCCCCCAGGGCCGGGATCCTGCTCTTGGGGGGCACGCTGCTCCTGGCGGGGATCTGCCGGTTGAAGAAGGTGAAGCGCCAGGCCGTCTTCTCCTGGGGGGGCGCAGGCAGCTCCCTCATGGGGGTGTTGGCGTGCGGAGGGGCGGGGGGGCAGATAGAGGGCGGGGGGGGCGCCGGAAGGCTGTGCCTCTGCGGCTTCCGGGGAGGGGCCTTTGGGGAGCGGTCCTCGGCGGAGAAGGCCTTCCGGGTGGGGTCCAGGGGGGGGTGGCAGCCCAGGCGGATCTGCTTGGGGAGGCTGTGAGTGAGCGGGTAGCGCTCGAAGTCTCCGTACCCGTCCTCCTCGTCCTCGTCCGCGCGGCGCTCCGAGGCGTCTTTCTCGCAGCGCGCGGCGTCCAGCGGGGCGAAAGGGTGGGTGCTTGGGTCCGAGGAGGGGGACGGGGGGACGGGGGCTGACCTTTGGAGGTGAGGAGAGAGGGAGGTCTGTCGAGGAGGCGGGACAGGCGCGTCGGGGTCGTCGTCCTTCGGCGTCGGGGCGCCGCCCCGCCCGTCGTGTTTGGGCTCCTCGGCCTCTGCAGAGGGGCGCCGGCGCCGCCCGCTCGTGGCCGCCGCCCTCCACGCCGTCCTGCCTCACCAGGGCGGGCTTCTTGAGCCTGCGCGGGTGGGGGACTGGGAGAGGCTTACTGGGGGCAGCGGGGACCGGGGGGTCGGCGCCTGACCTGCTCGGAGGCGCCTCGCCGGTGGCCTCGCCGTCCTTTTCGACCTGAGGGGGTTCATCGGGGACGCCGGGGACGTCGACGCGGGCCGACCGACAGTCCGCAGCAGCGGAGGACGCCTCAGCCTGCGAGTCCGAATTCGGGAGGTCAGGCTGGAGGCTGGAGCCCGCCGGAGGTTTGGACGTCCCTGACGTGTCCTCCTGGACCTCCCTCTTCACCGGCGGTCTGTGTCTTTGAGGTTTGTCCCTGGGCTTCCTGCCCTCTCGGCCTCCTTCGCACGGCTCCGCCTGCTGCTCCGCGCTCTCCTGCGGTCTCGTCCCCGCCACTCCCTCGGCGGAATCCCCGTTCTGCAGCGACTCCCTGTGCAAATCGATTTTAATGTCAGCTGTATTCCCGTTTTCCAGGCGCTGGAGGCACTGAGGAGAGTCCTCGAGCCCCCCGGAGCAGGTCGGGATGATATAATCTGATTCCCATTTGTTACTCTCGGATAAAATCCCATTTTTGGAGTTGAGTATCGATAAGCTCTCTCCTAACAGCTCCTCCTGCTCTTGTGGAAGGGGAATGGGATCACTTGGCTTCGGCGGTGGGGGCGAAACGGGAGGGGATGAAGCGTTGGACTTGGGAATACAGGGTTTGGGGGCAACGGCCGGTTTTGCCCTCTTGAGAGTGGAAGGGGACGGCTGGGAGACGGGCGAGGACGGGAGGAGAAGGCCTGGTTTGGGAGCGATGGGTGGGGGGCAGGGTTTGGCGGTAGCTGGGAGCTTAGGTTTGGGAGCTAGTGGAGGTTTCTTCACACCTGGAGGCAAAGAGAAGACTTTCAGACAATCCGGGAGCTCACACTTCCTAGAAGAAATAATCTTGCAACAGCAGCGCAAAGCGTGAGTCACCCATCCTATAATATGACAGCTGCAAGATTTGGTTAAATCCAGGGTCAACGGGTCACCTGGGGGGTCAAAGGGTTAGCGCTGCGGCTTTATGCTAAAATGCAGAGTAAATTAAGTAATGACAACTTAAACCTTGATGAAAAACTCTGGATTTATGTCACTTTTGTAGTAGAAAACACATCATTCGGCAATTATTTTCCTTCTCATAGCTCAGATGTTTTCATCTGTTGCACACTTTAACAGAAATGTAACACATTATGTGGATTTAAATAAAGACAAGGATCAAAGTAAACCAGGAATCTGCCCATAATTTACATTATTTATTTTGTTAAACTTGTATTTTGGCTGTTGGAAAGCGGAGTCATGGAGCGGATGTTTCAGAAAAGGATCAAAAATCACCAAACACATTGTCAGTGGTGGTAAAAACGCAGGTATTGATGCATGAGGGTAATTAGTGAGTAATTACACACACGTGTGACAGCTCCTGCTTCAAACCAGCACAGAAATGCTTCGAAATTAAACCAGCAAGTTTATCAGAAGACGATTTAAAACATCCTTAGATGTTTGGTTTGGTGCAAAAAACGAATATATACATGCTTTACCGGGAAGTTAAGGGAGAATATTGCAGTGAAAGTGTTAAAGTGAGCATGCTTGTTGAGCTCAGGTCCAACATCAGGACAGATGTTTCCAGACAAAGGACTGAACCCCCATCGAAACGGCGGCTGTGATCCCAAACAGCGTGGGATGTTTTTGGATTAGAAGCCATGCAGACGTGTTACAAACCACAAACACTCAAGCTTGGATTCACAGTTTTTATGAAACCAAGTCAGAAATGATCTTAATTCATTCCGACTGAGGATTTTTAAAAAAAACGGTGAGGGCTTCGACCCGCGGTTACAGAACTATTTATTAAAATCCCTGCAGGTAAACGGGATAACTTTATTGTTTAAAGTTGCAGCGGGGCAGGAGGAAGCTCCCGGAGCAGAATTTGGGCTAAATTAAGTTAGCTCCCCCACGAAACAAACCTGTGCTCATGACTCCCGACTTGCTTCTTTCTCCATGAGTAAATTCGCTTTCAATGGAACTGCGAGAAACTGTGCGGGTTTTCCTCCACCGACGCCATTGTCAGCCCGAGAGCCCGATCCGGCAGGGCAATTACAGATCCATCAGTGGTGTTCCTTGTCTCTCCAGCGGATGCACGGATAAAATCTTTACGCTGCTTACTTTTCCATTTTTCCCGAAGTTTTTTTTTTTTTTTTCAGCCACGGCGCTGCTCTCGACAACGTCAAGCGAAACACAGCGGGGCAATCTGCTTCCGGTTAGACTTTGGGAAAAAATAAATTTTGCTTTGAGGAACGCCCGTCAGGGCGCTGAAATATAACACCCGGCAGAAAAAACTTCAATACATGTATAAAAATATCAAAGATAATGATAAAACCATAGACGATGGGCTTGCAGATGTTCGGCTATGACCAGGTTGGTTTGATAAATTTTATTTTATTTTGAAATCACTTCCGGTAATATACACGTTGCTACCCACTGTAGCGGTCCAAACCCCTGATGCAGTTCCCCCAGTGGCCGCAGGGGGCGCCCCCACCCGGCGTGACCGCGGACGTGACGGTTGAGGCCGCCGAGCATTGTGGGTAATGTAGTCCGGGGCGAGCATTAGCCAGCGGCTAACCGGTAACTTCTCAGTGGCCGTTTCGACTGCTGTCATGCACAACTTCAGAGTCCTAAACGGGCTGAAAATAGATGGCGGACAGCAATGACTGAGGAGTTCGACGAAGATGTGGTTTTCGAGGTTCGTATCCCCGCCCGGTGTTCGTTTTTGGAGCCTGGAAGTGTTGCTTTGTCATGCCCAAGTTCGGCGGAGACCCGAAACCCCGCATCGGCTGCGGCTAGCCTCGGCCAGCTAGCGGCGCACAAACAGACGCTTTTTCACTCCCCCGCAGCCCCAAATAAATCCTCGTATTTGGCCGTCGGCTCGGTGCGCGTCCGCAAGGAGCTTTGGTGGTCATGGGAGACGCTGAGCTGGGCTTGTGAGGGGGGGTACTGACGCTGTCTCTCTCACACACACACACACACACACACACGGAGCTGCAGCTGGATGCTGACAGCATGAGCCTCGACCACGGTGACCATGCATGTGAGTTGCATTTCATTGTCTGGGTGCCCGGGTCGTCGTGGCTTCGCGACCGCGACGCAGCCGTGCAGGAGCCCCGTCCTCCACGCAGCAGCTGCAGGGGAGCGGGCTGGGGCTCGTTCACGTCAGGGATGGCGTGTTCGGCTGTCCTGCCAGCACCCAACGTCAGGGCTGAGATGCATTCGCTGCTGGAGGACAGCATCGGTGCAGGGTTGTTCGTGCGTGGTGGGGTTTGAGTGCAGGGGAGGATGATGGAGGAATAACTTGGGTGTGTCTCGTGTGGGGACGTTTAAAAGGTACGCTCCCCGAAGGAGAGATAACCGTGGGCGAGGGAGGAGCTTTAACTTGAGCTGACACTTCCTTGGGGAACAGGTAATTCAACCGGCCCTATCGGAGTGTAAACACCTGTGGATTCACGCTGGGGAACAACCAGGGCCAAATAAAGAAGGCTGTCGGCTTTTGATTTCTTTCTCCTCACTTCTGACCAGTTGGCATCATTCTCTCTCTCTCTCTCTCTTTTTTTGCAGAACTCCCCTCTTTTCCAGTACCTGCACGATCTAGGGCACACTGACTTCGAAGCATGTCCGACGGCCACGCAGGAGGAGGAATACATCGATCAAGAGGGAGACCTCGCCGCTCCCGACGGTGATCTGCAGAAGACTTTGGTGAGTTTTCTTGGCGCGCACCTGAGCTTTCGGACCGAAAAACATGTGTGGGACCACCGCTGACAGGAGGCGGGATCGCGGTCGGTTACTTTGTGGATCAAGTGGGATAACTGCCTGAGTTAGAACAACAGAAAAGCAAATGAAACAAAAACAATGGTCCAAAAAGTGTCCAAATGGATATCACATTGATGGTTAATAAATATATATTAACATCTACACATAACCATCATTTGTCTGTAACATGTTGAGTAGAAAAAAAGTCCTTTATTTCATATTCAAATCTGCAATTTTAAGCTACTTGTCATTTCCGGGATTTATCAGGTAATCAGTTCCTCAAGGTTTTTCCCCTTGGATTAGGTGAAAGCAGGTAGATATTTGTTATTAATAAATAGCTTTGTCTGTTATATGAAGGGTTTTTCTTCCTGCAGCTCTATTACTAAAAATCAATTTCCTCGTTCTGTAGCTGCAGGAGCGCGTCTCTTCCCCGTCACGACTGAAATACCCTGGGCAGAGGTGCACATGTGTTTTCAGTCTGATGTGTGCGGTCACACAGCCCATAATTAATTTGGCTATTGAGTACAAACGGCGTCGCGCACGAGGACGCGGCGACGCGCGGCCCGTCGCGCTGGTGTCGGCACGTGTGCTCGGCTTCGGTCAGACATGACGACACACGCGTCCTCCGCGCTGCTGCAGGTATTTGCTGCTTGTTCTCTGGTCTGTGGCCAGTTTATTTCCTTTGTAAATCTTTTAGCCCCCCCCCGCTGCTGTTGATATTTATTCGACCAGATTCCACACACGTCAGACGCGCTGGCTTTCCTGGCCGAAGATCCAAAGAGCCTGTGTTTCATTGGCGGTAATCTGGGAGTGACTGTCGTCTGAGTGGACTTGTGATTCATAGAGAATAACTTCATCCCGAGAAGCTCTCGATCGGATGACTTGGACTCTCCCGCGTCCCTCCCCCCTCCCTCCTGTGACGGGAAGCAGCGCCGCTCGCTTCGTTTCAGGAACTTTCCGTGCGTGTCATGCTTCCTCTCCCTTACGCTGTTTTTCTAAGGCGGTAAAGAGGATGGGAGATTTGGATAAGACAGGAAAGATTCGGGGTCTTCCTTGGTGACCAGCTTCCTGGAGCTCAGATAAAGCTGGAGCCAAGCGGAATGTTAATGCGGGCCGTTTAGTTGAAAATGTTTTTTCATTTGTACCTGATGTGCATAGAAAAGTATTTCCTAAAGTATTAATCTAAAGCATTAGACTGAAAGTGTCTGCACTCCATAAGGAATGGGAGAACTGATAAGCCGCTGTGTGGTTTAGATCATCTCTGCATGGTGGTGTCGGCTTGGATTAACAACTGTGATGCTGTAAAGAACCCAGTTCACAGCTTTGGCCTACTTTAAGGGCTGATGATCTGTGGCTGGCCTGTCAACAATCAATACTACTGCAGCCTTTGGATTATTAACACTTGTGCTTTGGCCAGAGAAAAGGTCAGCAGCTCAGTCTAAATCAGCGATGTCCTGATGAGTGCAGCGCACGTGTTTAACACTAACTTAATAACGCTCCTTCCTAGTGTCTAACCAACAGAACGTGTTATTAGAGTCAGGGCATGCAGAGCTGCAGAATGTCCCAATTTTAAACACGGCATAAATCTGAAGCTAAGCAGATTAGTGACAAGTAGATTCTATTCATCATTAGCCTTTATTACAGCGTTTCAGACTCTTAGTGCTTGCCTGGAACTCTTGCAACATTTCAAACAGCCTCGGAGTGTTAGAAACAACCATGCACCTAAACACTCTGGTGAGTCTTTACGGTGCAACCGCCGAAGAGCTTTTCCTTCCTCCCTTTCGAGTATGTTTTACAAACACACTTAGCAATTGTTTTAACCGCAACGTTGTTTGTGAATGGATCGTTCCAAGGAACAACGCAAGTCTTAGGAATGACTCAAAGATTTGCAAGTGAATATTTAAGGAACAGGAAAGGTTTCCTCCTCGCGGATCCACTGTGAAATACCACGTAGCGCTTGGATGGAGCCGTTGTGTAAATAGCTGTGTTGTGCGTCACTTGCAGGGAGGTTGCTTATGGAAGCTGGCTGAAACTTTGTGGCGATGGAGTCCGATTCACCAAGAGGCTGCGTCTCGTAAGCTGGGCCAGCAGCTGGTATGTAACATAAAAAAACAATGTATGGAATGCTGGAAGTGAAACCAGCAACCTTAGCCTCCTTTGTTTGCAGGCATCTCTTCATTCTCCAAACGTTTCTTTCAGGACGGTGTCTTCGGTCAGTACTCTGTGAAGTGCATTCTCGACCAGGATGTGCTGCTGCAGGAGGACGTGGAGCTGATCGAGCTGCTGGACCCGAGTCTGCTCACCCTCACCTCATCACCCTCCGGCTCATCAAGCCGAGCGACTTCGCTACCCAGACCGAGCTTCATAGCCAGGCCCTCTTTATGGTATAGTAGATAAAATTCAAATACCAGCTGATGATTTGCTTCCTCGGCTCACCATTAATCACTCGAGACAGAAAGTGAATGTGTATCCATGCTCAGAATAAGATCCTTTCTGGAACTTTCCTTTGGAATGGGGCCGCGATCCCTCCGACCATCATTGAAGCAAACGGTTGATGAAACCAAAACTCTTGCTGCTCTTTGGTTTCAGGGACACAGCGGGGCTGATTGGCCTGGCGGCAGTGCTGCTGGGTCTCTCCACCACAACTGGGGGCCTGTGGTCGCTGGCTGCCGTCCCATGGGGCCTGGCGCTGCTGGGCTGGGTGGGGCTGAGAGGGGTCATGCTCTGGAGACTTGGCTCCATGCAGAGAGCCATCCACACCCAGGCCACACATCTCCAGGCTCTCGTCCACAACGGAAAGACTCTGACCGGGCTGTCTCGCAAAGCCCTGCGCCTGGTCCAGGAGACTGAGGTCATCTCCAGAGGTTTCACCCTGTAAGTGTTCTCCTGCTACTTTACGTCCAATCACACGTCAATGACACTAACACGTAGATTCAGGCTTTAAAATCTTAGACTGAGTCCTCGCGGCCTGTTCAAAGTCTCATTTTTCCTGCATTAGACAACTATAACTTTGACATCATTTATTTGAACGTGCCAATCACTACTTCATCTCACCAGATGATTTAAAAAGTAGAGAATGCGCATCCTCCTCCTGTAAAAAGGTGCTGTTTATATGATTCTGCTCCTCACATGGTGACACATGACTGAATTTCTTGTCAGTTTATAATGTTATTATTCGGTTAAGTGCTTTTTTTAAGTACTCACTTTACTGACGGTAATTGCCACTGACAGCCCACAGGAGATGATATCACAGTTTTATAATCCTCATTTAAATAAAACTTTGTCCTGTGTCTCTGTTGGCGTCTACATTTGTGTGCAGGCACCTTGTGGGAAACCGTTTTTAACTTCAATTCCTTCCTTTTCTGAAAATGTCAAACTCAAACATGCTGCATCAGAAGAAGTATGTTGTCTTTGTGTGAGGCTGGATCATGCAGGCACGTCTTCTTTTCAAGCACAAACAAACAGTAGATGGAAAAAGAAATTCTAAAATGTGGCCCTTCTTGGTATCGTGACCCATTTGTCCGCCGTTCACGTCTGACTTGTCTGCGTCTGTCCGTGTTGTCTGTGGTGCTTCAGTGTTGTGTGTGCCGCACTGCCTCTTTGGGACGTCTCCACAGTTGTATCACATTTCACTTGTCAAGTTTGCTCGACAGGGTGAGTGCGGCCAGCTCCTTTAGCAGGGCGGGGCCAGGGGCCATGCCACGGGGCCAGCAGCTGATGGGACTGAGGAAGGCCCTGTACCGGGCCCTCCGCTCGGCCTTCAGAGCCTCACGCAGGGCCACCTGCCACATGCTCAAGGCATATCCTTCCCCTAGAGATGATTTTCACACATCAGCCCATGATTAGGATGACGATGCAGATTTTGTCCCCGTCATGACTCAGCATAACAGAATACACGCTTGAGATGGTGATGACAGTCATGGAGTTTTAAATGCTGTAACTCACAAATGAATGAGTTCAGGACTAGAAAATACCATGTTACTTTCCAGAAGTGTGTCCTTAACAGCTCCCAACTTTCCCTCTCAACTCGGAGATCGATAACGTGACCAACTACGTGTCTGCGGTGCCTCTGAAGGAGCTGGGGCTCGGCCTGGGCATCGAGCACTTGAGTGATGAACAGGCTCAGGAGCTGACTGATGACTACAGCCTACCTGCCCTGAAGGTAAAGTTCACGCTGGGACGCCAGCAAGAGGATGTAGAGTTCTGGATGAGGTCCTTCTGCCTCGTGCACTGATGAAGTTGTGAATTAAAAGAAGGCTTCACTTAACCAACATGGTGCTGTTTGTAGATGCTTTTCCAGCTGTGGGTTGGACAGAGTTCTGAATGTTTTCGTCGGCTTGCTCTCCTCCTGTCGCCCCGGAGAATCGAGGAGCTGGAGGAGGGCGAGACCAAGGGGGAGGCCTCCGCTGCCCCGCCCCCGCTGCTGCATCAGTCCATCTTCACGGTGACGGAGCCCCTCCAGCACGCTCTGGACAGCTGCCTGAACGAGGTGCAGCGCAGCTACGAATTCCATCGGCACTTCGAGACCCACCTGAGGATGATGGGCTCCGACAGGATGGTCAGAGCTCAAGAGAAATGCAGAGAGCTGAACGCCCTTCACACCTCCATCCGCAGTCTCCAGCTGCACCTCAAGGCTCTGCTCAGCGAGTGAGGCGCATACGAGCGATTCACCTCGAGCGCCGGCCCCAGAGCCTTTCCCATCAGCATCTCTCCCCCTTTGCTGTTCAAACCCCAGGATGATCATCCTGGAGGACGACCTGGAGAAGCTGATGGTGTCCAGCGAGCCCACGGAGCTGACCTACGAGGGTTACCAGGAGATTAGCGAGCGCCTGAGCCAGCTGCAGCCTCACATGCAGGCCAGCAGCGGCTGCTGGGAGGAGACCGTCAACCAAGTGGACCACATGTTGAGACGGGCAAACGCCGCTTCAGGTGGGAGCAGAAGTGTCAGCAAGGTGTTGCTAATGCGCTGTAAAATCTCTCTCCGTGAACCCACAGTGTGGAAGCGAGAGCGCCTGACAACACGTCCATAGTGTTTTGGTTTCCATACGTCCTCAAATCCTATTTTCAGCTCAGGCTTCCTTTCATTCAGCGTGAGTCAATGCCCCAAACACTCACGGAGGAAGTGACCCCCTTCACAAAGTGGGACAAGAAGCAGAGTCACTCAACGGTGGTGGCGTTTAAGAACCAGAGCAGTGAGGTCACCTGCATTTGTGTGTCTCACGCCGGTGTGCGTCATCTTCACAGGTGACGCCGAGGGCTTCCAGCAGAGCCATCCTCCCGTAGCTGAAGTCCCCGCAGACCCGCCATCATACCCGTTGATCCTGGACAGAGACCCAGTGCCAGAGGAGCTGGTGAGGTTCACTTCACCCGCTGTCTTGCTTTATGCGCCTCGCGCCGCATTCTCTGTTCCACCCTGTGGGTTTGAAGGAGTGGGAGGCCTACATCTCTGACTCGGACTCCGACAGCGAGGCCCAGGGGTCCTGGTGTGACATGTTGTCGCCGGAAGAACGGGAGCGGCAGCGCCGGGAGAGGGAGGAGTCCCAGCGCGTCCTGTTCGAGCTCAAAGCCGTGCTGGGCTTCCGCGCGTCTGACGGGGAGAGGATGAAGAGGAAGCAGCTGCTCTTCAGCGACCAAGGTCTGCATGGAGGGTGACGTCTCAGTCTGAACGCTCCTCACGTCAGACGCACCACCGCGCTCTTTAGAGTTGTACTTTCCTGTGATGTCACTTCCTGATGTGCACAGCTGCATGCGTGGTTGTCACACCGAGGCACAAGCCTTCGCTCATGCATTTCTTCTCTCCGCGCAGCTGCTGTGACTCCGTCGGGTCGCCGCGAGATTTGCGATCCCGCGTCCAGCCCGCCGGGCGCGGGGGCCTGTCTGGGATCAGATGAAGAAGGAAACCAAATTTCAGGACACCCTGCAGGAAGGGAAGCGCAGGAAGAGGGAGGAAGAGATGGCAGGACGGCGCCCGAGCTGCCCACAGAGTTTAGCTGCGGCTCGGAGGCGAAGGACGGGGAGCTGGAAGGGGCGTCGGTCTGCAGGCGCGGAGGGGGCGGAGCATCGGAACTCCACGAATACGACGGCGTCCTGGAGGAGGGGGAGGGCTACAACGGCCTCGATTGCTTCGTGAACCCTAAAGTCCCCGGCGTCTCCGTCATGGAGCGTCTGACGGAGATCCACGGCTCGGAGGTCCTCAGCTTCAACTCTGCGCTCGCCGCACAGGTGGCGGCGCGGTCCCACTCGCTCATCAACATGGAGGAGCAGACATTTGGAGATGATGAGGAGGAGGAGGAGGAGGAGGATTCTGACAGGAAGACCCCTGAGAAGGACTAAAAGGAATCCCCCTGCTGTTACCTGAGACTTTATTTATGTCTGTCTTTGATCAGCCAACGGTCCATCCTGAGCATCTCTGGTGTTCACACAGCTCTGCGTGTCTCATCCGTCCACGTCGCATTACCCAGACTGCCCTTTGCTGTTGAAACTCAGGTACCAGAACCATTAAAACAAAGTCAACCTGCCCGTGCTGAGGTCAAAGGCCAGAGTGACACTTTGCTGTTGGCATCTGCATCATGTCTATTGTCTGCTGTGTACCGAGATAATCAGATACAAACAGATTGCATTTTGAGATATATATGAAGTGATTGGGTATTTGGGCAGCGTAATCACCCCTCTGATCTGACTTGGTGCGGTGTCATTCTGAGATTCTTTTTTTTTTCTGCATTCAGACAGAAAGTGAAGTGAAAGTTTCAGAACTGAAGATTCTCCTGGAGGTTTCCAAAACTTAAATATTCAAGGAAACGATTGTGAGCAGGCAGCTCACAAACAGTGAGAGCCTATTTATGAAGAAGAAACGTCTTAAACTGATGCAGGCTGCATGAAAGAGAATAATCCTGTCCAAACTTTTAATTGCGTTAGCACCAGGGTTAATTAAAAAAATATTCTGTTATCATCCGTTAACGTTTTCCAGGTGGAATAAAAAAAAAAAGATTAAGACGTGCTGTTGAAATGAAAAAAACCCCAGCATCGTGGCATCACTACTTCAGGATCCTGTTGCAGTACTTGTGGTTTACATTTTGGGATTTCAGAGTTTTTCACCCCCCCCAGCAGTGATTTTAGGCTCTGGTCTTCCTGTCTGAGCGCACGTGAAGGTTGAACCCAACTGACAGGCAACACGCGAGATTTCAGTCTCGCGCAAAGAGAGGAAGTGAGATGCTATTTTTGCCCATCATGTTATTTTTGTCCAAGTCTTTAACTATCTGACTGGACACAATGGTGGACAGAGGCAACCACACGTTCACAGTAACATGTTTTGGAAATGATTGTATCTAGGAAACAATCTCAGCTTGCAGCTCCACTCAGAAGAAGGATAAAAAAGAGAGAAAGGTTTAATCATGGAAATTTGCTTTTGCATTCAGAAAATTGTCCTGCTGTGAGGTTTAAAATCTATTACCTGTAGGGGGTGCGTTGATTTAAGCAAAGAAAAAAAACCAACAAAAACCTTTTTGGTGCGAGGGCAATCTGTGTTTCATCAAGTTGTCAGTTTCCAGCTGGCCTTTCCATCCCTCTGTTCTTTTATTTCACCGTGTCTGCCTCGTCTTTACCCCGTGGCACCCTCTGTCAGGGTGAGGTCAAACCCTTCTGCATTTTATGGTGTGAAATAAAATACTGTTGTGGAAGTGTTGTATCTCTTAAGTCTTTTTTTCCTCCCCTGGATACTCGTGTTTCAGTATATAGGCATAAAACCGGTTTGGGGAGTTACCTGATATCTTTTAAGGGATTGTGCATCTGTCTCTGACACAACAGCTGGTGGGAACTTTAAAGCTGTTTTACATTTGAAGGCTCCACAATGGTCATTCAGGTCTTTGTGGACTGAAGTATCCGAGTTTCCTCCCCTGGGAATTTACTTGCGTTTAGTTTAGCATTAAAATGAGACGTTGTCTTCTGCGGGAACCCCGAACAAAGCAAAATACGCCTCAATCAGCTTCCAAATGCACTTTAATCGCACAAAAGCTCCGGTGGGGTTGTGTTATATTAATTATTGTACCACTGCCATCTATTGGTCAATGATGCTAAAGTCACTGTTGGTTCGGCAAGACGCATTTCTAGTATATTTCAGGCTTATTTCTGGGTAGATCTGTGCAGATCCAGTGGTATAATGACGTGCAGGTCCGCTCTTAATCTTGTTCTACATGCTTTTGTCAACCGAGCGTTTATACCAGCGTTTTCAAGCCGAACCTCCGATTCTGCTGATTCGGCACGTTGAAGTTTGTGGTGCGTTTGAGGCCGATAGTCCCGCTCCAAGTTCCGAAAGATGCAAAGAACAATCACCACAGGTTTTATAAGATATTAAAAAAAACAAACGCATGTAGCAGACGTGTAGTCATTTTAGAGACAAACAGACGATTTATTTCAATTTATTTGAAATAAATATTTAATAACAATACAGATAAATAAATATTTGATATTTTCTTGTTAATTACGCGGCGGAAACAGAAACGACGGACAACCGCGACCCAAATATGAACCAACGCTCTCACGATGACGCGCCTGCAATGTGACCTCGACGGACAGCGTAACCAAGACGACGATAACGAGGTGGCGAGATCTCCGACGGTCCGCGAAGGCGCCGCGGCGGCAAGCGGCTCCCAGCATCCCCCGCGCGGCCTTTCCCAGCGGCGCTCGCGACGATGGCGGACGTGTCGGCGGCGGAGCGCAAAGCGGCGGAGAACGGCGAGGCGGAGGAGCGGGAGGAGGCCGAGGAGGCCGAGGCCGCCGGGGAGCCCGGCAGGAAGAAGCGGCGCAGGAAGAAGAAGGCCAAGGCGGCCGCGGCAGGTGAGGGCCGGCCCGCCTGCTAATCGGCTAATGGTAACTTGTGACGGCCGTCAGGCTGGCGCGAGGACGCGGGGGGGGGGGGCCGGAAGTTACCTTCAAAATAAGAGCGTCGGAATATGAGCGTCTCGGGAGCGGCGCGGTGCAGAGAACTCCCGTCAGTGTTGGGCAAAGTGTCAGTAACACAAATTAAGTTTTTTTGTTTGTTGTTTTTTTTTGTTAATGTGCTTAAAAACGATGCTTTGGGGGGGATTGCGTTGTATTAAGCAAAATACTGATGTCTCGGTTACTCTCAGTGAGGCTGCAGGTTCTGGTCCAACCCAGCAGCAGCAGCACCAGACTGGACTCACTTCATCAACTCATCTGAGTCTTCAACAGCTGACTGGTCAAACTGGGTGAGCTGGACTGGTGGAACCAGAACCTGACCAAGCCACACATCCCCTTTGGGCAAAGTTCAACCAATAAATTGTTTTTATTTAGTGGGCAGAGTCATTTGGGGACCCCTGGCTTAGAGTAGATGGTGACCCAACCCAGCAGCACCACTACTCACTGTCAAACTGTAGCTGCTGGACCAAACCGCAGCCAACGGCCTTTGGGGGGGTGGGGGGCCCCTGGCTTAGGGGATGGTGACCGAGACATCAGTATTTTACTTTCCCAATACGGACTCTCGCATCGATTTTTTTGAGCACATTAAAAACAAAAACCTTAATACAATGTAATTACCCAATACGTACTCTAAAACGTTTTTAAGCACGTTTTTTTTTTTTTTTTAAATCAATTTTTGTTTATGACACTTTGCCCAGCGCTGATGACAAAAGCCGTTCAATAACGTGAGTCGGTAGATATATTTCTTATTTTAGATATTTCCCTCATATTTTGTACTTCACATCGCCTTCCTCCACCAGAGGAGGACTGATTAGTTCGTCGACCTTAATTGTGAAAGGCGTGGCGGAAGCTGGTTGTCGGAGCGTGCGGGGCTTGGCGGGGCTGCGGAGCCATGCGGGTCGGGGGGACAGTTGTTGCTGTTGCGGGTTCGAGGCCGCGGAGGAGCCGCCGGGTCCGGCCGGGACACCAGCAGACGAGCGAGCACTTTGGAGGGGAAGGAATAAGGAGAATAACCTAAAACAAGAGCGCGCAAGTCCGAGCAAAGTTTCCCAGTTTCGTGATTCTTCAGCTTTTATCTAAGGGACAATTATTAAAATCACAATCTAAAGTCGATTAAAAGGATTATGCTGCTTTCTTAGTACTCGAGATGACTCGTTCAGATATTATCTAGTTCATAATTATTCCTCTTATGTAATTTTTCCCTGATTCATGACGCACAAAATAAACGTAACAAGTGTTTAATTCATTTTGGAGATGCACAAGAACACACAAACCTCGGGACATTACCACTATGTCAGCTCCAATTTCTGCAACTGCCCCAAACTGTGTTTGTTTTTTTACTTTTTACCCCAAACTGTGTTTTTGGATGCGTTGTGGTCAATTACTTTTTACTGTGACTGCGAGCAAGCGGTCGTTTTTCAGCGTCGTTTTCTGCGCCTTTCCCCTCGGCCTGATGGAAAATCCAACTGCTCTCTGTTGACGTTGAACCAGATTCCGCAGGCACCGAGGGCGAGGCTGACGGGGTCCCCGAGGTGACCAAACAGCTTGAAAAGCAGGTGATAGAAGAGAAGGAGGAGGATGGCGAGGCAGGTTAGAGTCTGACACCTTCACTGAAACGGGGTTGAAATCAAAATCGATGATCGCTTTAACAGCTGGATCTTCATGAATACAGATGGCGACGATGGCGAAAATGCATCGGGCAAAAAGAAGAAGAAGAAGAAAAAGACCAAGAAAGGACGTAAGTTGATCTTTGTTAAAACTTTGTGGCCTTATGTGATCTCTTACCACCTCAGACATCTGTCTCCATAGAGCCTTTATGAGGTTATTAAGCTTTAATAGTTCTTTTTTAATAAAATGTGAATGAACTCACTGGTTTAGAGATGTTATAACAAACACTTACGCCAGTTAGAGTGAATAAATACCAAATACTTTGTTAGTTTGGTAGTTGGACTGTTGCATATAGCCATAAAAAACCCTTTATTTGTAGTGATACGTCCTTTGTGCATCAAGGTTGTCGGCAGTTATGATTTTCTTTACATTTGTAGCCAAATCTCAGACCGATCCCCCGTCTGTGCCAATCTGTGAGCTCTACACAAGCGGAACGTTCCCCATAGGACAGGAGTGTGAATACCCCCTCTTACAGGATGGGTAAGGCGTCACGTTCTTCTGCTGCTGGTCAAATGTTGTTGTTTTTATTTTTGATTTTATCGTTGGCTGTTCAAACTTGGGCCTCAGTGAGGGGAGCTGTAAGCTCGAGTCTGTCCCCTGATCAGGTGGGGTGTGAAACCAGTTCTGCAGCCGCGTGTTTACATCTGCTCCTGCATTCCTCGTACGTCTCAAACTGCTGAAGTCCTTAAAAAAACCTGTTTTTCCTCCAGGCGCAGTGCAGTGTGGCGGATGACCAACGAGGAGAGACGGGCGCTGGACAGGGCCAACGAGGAGATGTGGAACGACTTCCGACAGGCCGCCGAGGCCCACAGACAGGTCCGGCAGCACGTGCGCAGCTTCATCAAGCCCGGCCTGACCATGATCGACATCTGGTGAGGCGCGTCAAGATGACTAACGCGTGGGGCGGCTTCACGGGAATCAGCCAACGTTCTGATTGACGCCTTTAGCGAGCGGTTGGAAGACTGCTCCCGGAAGCTGATCAAGGAGAACGGGCTGAACGCCGGCCTGGCCTTCCCGACCGGCTGCTCCCTGAACCACTGTGCTGCTCACTACACTCCCAACGCCGGGGACGCCACGGTCCTCCAGTACGACGATGTCTGCAAGATCGACTTTGGGACACACATCAACGGTAAGCGCGACGTTGGGACCGTCTGTGAAGGGTCTCAGTCCTCCAGGTCGTGGTGATCAATTCTGGTAGTCGAATCACAGCAGCTGGTTGAGTTTCACGAAGAAACTCACGAAGTTTCTCCTCTCCTCCGACTGTTGGGAGTCCCAGATCACAGTCGGTTAGACCCGAGGAAGCCTCTTGGAGGGGAAGCGTCTTCGTGAAAGACGTTGGGTCTTGGGTCTGATGGAAAGAGGCTGACGTTCTCCCGGGTGTGTTTGCAGGGCGAATCATTGACTGTGCCTTCACCGTCACATTTAACCCAAAGTACGACAAGCTGCTGGAGGCCGTGAGAGAGGCCACCAACACTGGAATCAAAGTACGACCGTCGCGCTCGCTCGCCTCACCCCCACGTCCCGCCCTGGCTCAGGTGTTTGACCCCCACCCCCGTTTGTGCTGCAGAACGCTGGCATCGATGTGCGTCTGTGTGACATCGGAGAGGCGATTCAGGAGGTGATGGAGTCCTACGAGGTCGAGCTTGACGGCAAAACCTACCAAGGTGAGACTCGTTCATGGTATTTTAAGGACTTTAGAGCACACCTGATAAGCCACACCCACTACATATTAAAGGAAGAAATATTTTTACACGTGTCATCCACACCAGACGATAAAGATGAGATGATGCAGGTGTGCGCACAAAATGAGTGTTAAAAGTTCAGCTTAAAACTAGCGTCTTCTTTTTTGCATCACCCCAGCACTTTTGGCTCGAGCGCCCCCTGGAGGCCAGAAAATATAAAGACAGACCACATCGGTTTATAAGACCCAGGGTTCAAAGCGTGGGGGAAAAGTAGCGGCTTATAGTCCAGAAAATACGGTATTTATTTGTTGACCCAGTCAGATGGCTCCTGCTAAAAGACAGGAAGCAGGTCAGTGTTGGAGTAGGTGTTCACTTGAGGTTTTGGGGGTCATCTCAAAGCTTCTGGAGGTCAAACGGCTCAGGGGATTATTTTGTGTTTGTTTCGTCAGCCTCTTGTAAGCGAGTAGTTGTGAGTCCTCAGCTCGACGTCAGAACAGTTTTTCAGGACGTTTCTTCGTTGCGTTGCAGTGAAGCCGATCAGGAACCTGAACGGTCACTCGATCGGTCAGTACAGGATACACGCGGGCAAGACCGTGCCCATCGTCAAAGGAGGAGAGGCTACGAGGATGGAGGCGAGTTCGTGGTTGACCTCGTTTTCCTGCGCTCATGCATTTGACCTCTGGTGGGGGTTTTTATGACAACGGTTGCTTTCCCGTTCCAGGAGGGAGAAGTTTACGCCATTGAGACGTTCGGTAGCACAGGTAAAGGCGTGGTCCACGACGACATGGAATGTTCTCACTACATGAAAAACTTTGACGTGGGTCACGTCCCCATCAGGTGAGTCCCGGGGGGGGCTCTCCTCCTGAGGGGTCCGGTTTGGTGTTCTCCGCATTCGCGCTCATTCCCTTCTCAAACCTCCTCTCCAGGCTGCCCAGGGCGAAGCACCTGCTGAACGTCATCAACGAGAACTTCGGCACGTTGGCGTTCTGCCGCCGCTGGCTGGACCGCCTGGGCGAGAGCAAGTACCTGATGGCGCTGAAGAACCTGTGCGACCTGGGCATCGTGGACCCCTACCCCCCACTCTGCGACAGCAAGGGCTGCTACACGGCTCAGTTCGAACACACCATCCTGCTCAGGCCCACCTGCAAGGAGGTGGTGAGCCGCGGAGACGACTACTGACACCCCCACGCCCCCCCACTGCGCCCCCCGCACCAACGTACACCTGCAGTTCGCAGCGCCGCCTCCAGAGGGCAGCAGTGTGCTCGTCTACCCACAGGAACAAGGACCGGCTTTTCTGAGTTTCCTACCATCAGTCAGATCAAGAAGTGGGTCGAGTCCCACGGACTTCCTTTTACACAACATTAAAAAAAAAAAAAAAGGTTAAAACTCTGCTGGATCCATTTTTTTTTTTTTAAAAGAGATGGTGAACGTGGAAAAACAGGTTGCACCTTCATTGCATCTTACAAGCACTCTGGTCCCCTTTTTGGGTAATTTAGCGCTTTAATTTAAGCACAAACGCTACCGGTAGCTTAAAGACGTGTGCGGCTAGTGCATAGATGCACGGTTTCTAACATGTAACGCTTTGGGGGTGTTGTATCCCCGTATGCATCTGCAGCTGTATGTTTTGGCTGTCGTTCTCACAGGAGGGAGCTTCGCACTCTGGTGCTTGTTATGATTTCTTCGATATTAGTCAAATATCTTTGGAAATGGATGCTGCCGCTGCAAGTTCCCCACTTACAAACGCTTCATTTTGAACTCCCTGATGTTTTTGTAAGGAAAAAAAAATTATTAAAATGATTTCGCTCTTTGTGGGACGCCTGACGTTCACTGTAGAGAGAAGGGTCTGCCTTCTTCTACCACTGCCATCTATTGGTCAATGATGCTAAAGTCACTGTTGGTTCGGCAAGACGCATTTCTAGTATATTTCAGGCTTATTTCTGGGTAGATCTGTGCAGATCCAGTGGTATAATGACGTGCAGGTCCGCTCTTAATCTTGTTCTACATGCTTTTGTCAACCGAGCGTTTATACCAGCGTTTTCAA
This sequence comes from Lagocephalus sceleratus, assembly GCA_911728415.1. Taxonomy (NCBI): domain Eukaryota; kingdom Metazoa; phylum Chordata; class Actinopteri; order Tetraodontiformes; family Tetraodontidae; genus Lagocephalus; species Lagocephalus sceleratus. The sequence goes on along the minus strand of CAJVRN010000210.1, from coordinate 2,223,671 downwards.
GCCGAACCTCCGATTCTGCTGATTCGGCACGTTGAAGTTTGTGGTGCGTTTGAGGCCGATAGTCCCGCTCCAAGTTCCGAAAGATGCAAAGAACAATCACCACAGGTTTTATAAGATATTAAAAAAAACAAACGCATGTAGCAGACGTGTAGTCATTTTAGAGACAAACAGACGATTTATTTCAATTTATTTGAAATAAATATTTAATAACAATACAAATAAATAAATATTTGATGTTTTCTTGTTAATTACGCGGCGGAAACAGAAACGACGGACAACCGCGACCCAAATATGAACCAACGCTCTCACGATGACGCGCCTGCAATGTGACCTCGACGGACAGCGTAACCAAGACGACGATAACGAGGTGGCGAGATCTCCGACGGTCCGCGAAGGCGCCGCGGCGGCAAGCGGCTCCCAGCATCCCCCGCGCGGCCTTTCCCAGCGGCGCTCGCGACGATGGCGGACGTGTCGGCGGCGGAGCGCAAAGCGGCGGAGAACGGCGAGGCGGAGGAGCGGGAGGAGGCCGAGGAGGCCGAGGCCGCCGGGGAGCCCGGCAGGAAGAAGCGGCGCAGGAAGAAGAAGGCCAAGGCGGCCGCGGCAGGTGAGGGCCGGCCCGCCTGCTAATCGGCTAATGGTAACTTGTGACGGCCGTCAGGCTGGCGCGAGGACGCGGGGGGAGGCCGGAAGTTACCTTCAAAATAAGAGCGTCGGAATATGAGCGTCTCGGGAGCGGCGCGGTGCAGAGAACTCCCGTCAGTGTTGGGCAAAGTGTCAGTAACACAAATTAAGTTTTTTTGTTTGTTGTTTTTTTTTGTTAATGTGCTTAAAAACGATGCTTTGGGGGGGATTGCGTTGTATTAAGCAAAATACTGATGTCTCGGTTACTCTCAGTGAGGCTGCAGGTTCTGGTCCAACCCAGCAGCAGCAGCACCAGACTGGACTCACTTCATCAACTCATCTGAGTCTTCAACAGCTGACTGGTCAAACTGGGTGAGCTGGACTGGTGGAACCAGAACCTGCAGCCACACGGCCCTTTGGGGGGGAGGTTGGGGACCCCTGGCTTAGTAGATGGTGACCGAGACATCAGTATTTTACTTTCCCAATACGTACTCTCGCATCGATTTTTTTGAGCACATTAAAAACAAAAACCTTAATACAATGTAATTACCCAATACGTACTCTAAAACGTTTTTAAGCACGTTTTTTTTTTTTTTTTTTTTTAAATCAATTTGTGTTTATGACACTTTGCCCAGCGCTGATGACAAAAGCCGTTCAATAACGTGAGTCGGTAGATATATTTCTTATTTTAGATATTTCCCTCATATTTTGTACTTCACATCGCCTTCCTCCACCAGAGGAGGACTGATTAGTTCGTCGACCTTAATTGTGAAAGGCGTGGCGGAAGCTGGTTGTCGGAGCGTGCGGGGCTTGGCGGGGCTGCGGAGCCATGCGGGTCGGGGGGACAGTTGTTGCTGTTGCGGGTTCGAGGCCGCGGAGGAGCCGCCGGGTCCGGCCGGGACACCAGCAGACGAGCGAGCACTTTGGAGGGGAAGGAATAAGGAGAATAACCTAAAACAAGAGCGCGCAAGTCCGAGCAAAGTTTCCCAGTTTCGTGATTCTTCAGCTTTTATCTAAGGGACAATTATTAAAATCACAATCTAAAGTCGATTAAAAGGATTATGCTGCTTTCTTAGTACTCGAGATGACTCGTTCAGATATTATCTAGTTCATAATTATTCCTCTTATGTAATTTTTCCCTGATTCATGACGCACAAAATAAACGTAACAAGTGTTTAATTCATTTTGGAGATGCACAAGAACACACAAACCTCGGGACATTACCACTATGTCAGCTCCAATTTCTGCAACTGCCCCAAACTGTGTTTGTTTTTTTTACTTTTTACCCCAAACTGTGTTTTTGGATGCGTTGTGGTCAATTACTTTTTACTGTGACTGCGAGCAAGCGGTCGTTTTTCAGCGTCGTTTTCTGCGCCTTTCCCCTCGGCCTGATGGAAAATCCAACTGCTCTCTGTTGACGTTGAACCAGATTCCGCAGGCACCGAGGGCGAGGCTGACGGGGTCCCCGAGGTGACCAAACAGCTTGAAAAGCAGGTGATAGAAGAGAAGGAGGAGGATGGCGAGGCAGGTTAGAGTCTGACACCTTCACTGAAACGGGGTTGAAATCAAAATCGATGATCGCTTTAACAGCTGGATCTTCATGAATACAGATGGCGACGATGGCGAAAATGCATCGGGCAAAAGAAGAAGAAGAAGAAAAAGACCAAGAAAGGACGTAAGTTGATCTTTGTTAAAACTTTGTGGCCTTATGTGATCTCTTACCACCTCAGACATCTGTCTCCATAGAGCCTTTATGAGGTTATTAAGCTTTAATAGTTCTTTTTTAATAAAATGTGAATGAACTCACTGGTTTAGAGATGTTATAACAAACACTTACGCCAGTTAGAGTGAATAAATACCAAATACTTTGTTAGTTTGGTAGTTGGACTGTTGCATATAGCCATAAAAAACCCTTTATTTGTAGTGATACGTCCTTTGTGCATCAAGGTTGTCGGCAGTTATGATTTTCTTTACATTTGTAGCCAAATCTCAGACCGATCCCCCGTCTGTGCCAATCTGTGAGCTCTACACAAGCGGAACGTTCCCCATAGGACAGGAGTGTGAATACCCCCTCTTACAGGATGGGTAAGGCGTCACGTTCTTCTGCTGCTGGTCAAATGTTGTTGTTTTTATTTTTGATTTTATCGTTGGCTGTTCAAACTTGGGCCTCAGTGAGGGGAGCTGTAAGCTCGAGTCTGTCCCCTGATCAGGTGGGGTGTGAAACCAGTTCTGCAGCCGCGTGTTTACATCTGCTCCTGCATTCCTCGTACGTCTCAAACTGCTGAAGTCCTTAAAAAACCTGTTTTTCCTCCAGGCGCAGTGCAGTGTGGCGGATGACCAACGAGGAGAGACGGGCGCTGGACAGGGCCAACGAGGAGATGTGGAACGACTTCCGACAGGCCGCCGAGGCCCACAGACAGGTCCGGCAGCACGTGCGCAGCTTCATCAAGCCCGGCCTGACCATGATCGACATCTGGTGAGGCGCGTCAAGATGACTAACGCGTGGGGCGGCTTCACGGGAATCAGCCAACGTTCTGATTGACGCCTTTAGCGAGCGGTTGGAAGACTGCTCCCGGAAGCTGATCAAGGAGAACGGGCTGAACGCCGGCCTGGCCTTCCCGACCGGCTGCTCCCTGAACCACTGTGCTGCTCACTACACTCCCAACGCCGGGGACGCCACGGTCCTCCAGTACGACGATGTCTGCAAGATCGACTTTGGGACACACATCAACGGTAAGCGCGACGTTGGGACCGTCTGTGAAGGGTCTCAGTCCTCCAGGTCGTGGTGATCAATTCTGGTAGTCGAATCACAGCAGCTGGTTGAGTTTCACGAAGAAACTCACGAAGTTTCTCCTCTCCTCCGACTGTTGGGAGTCCCAGATCACAGTCGGTTAGACCCGAGGAAGCCTCTTGGAGGGGAAGCGTCTTCGTGAAAGACGTTGGGTCTTGGGTCTGATGGAAAGAGGCTGACGTTCTCCCGGGTGTGTTTGCAGGGCGAATCATTGACTGTGCCTTCACCGTCACATTTAACCCAAAGTACGACAAGCTGCTGGAGGCCGTGAGAGAGGCCACCAACACTGGAATCAAAGTACGACCGTCGCGCTCGCTCGCCTCACCCCCACGTCCCGCCCTGGCTCAGGTGTTTGACCCCCACCCCCGTTTGTGCTGCAGAACGCTGGCATCGATGTGCGTCTGTGTGACATCGGAGAGGCGATTCAGGAGGTGATGGAGTCCTACGAGGTCGAGCTTGACGGCAAAACCTACCAAGGTGAGACTCGTTCATGGTATTTTAAGGACTTTAGAGCACACCTGATAAGCCACACCCACTACATATTAAAGGAAGAAATATTTTTACACGTGTCATCCACACCAGACGATAAAGATGAGATGATGCAGGTGTGCGCACAAAATGAGTGTTAAAAGTTCAGCTTAAAACTAGCGTCTTCTTTTTTTGCATCACCCCAGCACTTTTGGCTCGAGCGCCCCCTGGAGGCCAGAAAATATAAAGACAGACCACATCGGTTTATAAGACCCAGGGTTCAAAGCGTGGGGGAAAAGTAGCGGCTTATAGTCCAGAAAATACGGTATTTATTTGTTGACCCAGTCAGATGGCTCCTGCTAAAAGACAGGAAGCAGGTCAGTGTTGGAGTAGGTGTTCACTTGAGGTTTTGGGGGTCATCTCAAAGCTTCTGGAGGTCAAACGGCTCAGGGGATTATTTTGTGTTTGTTTCGTCAGCCTCTTGTAAGCGAGTAGTTGTGAGTCCTCAGCTCGACGTCGGAACAGTTTTTCAGGACGTTTCTTTGTTGCGTTGCAGTGAAGCCGATCAGGAACCTGAACGGTCACTCGATCGGTCAGTACAGGATACACGCGGGCAAGACCGTGCCCATCGTCAAAGGAGGAGAGGCTACGAGGATGGAGGCGAGTTCGTGGTTGACCTCGTTTTCCTGCGCTCATGCATTTGACCTCTGGTGGGGGGTTTTATGACAACGGTTGCTTTCCCCTTCCAGGAGGGAGAAGTTTACGCCATTGAGACGTTCGGTAGCACAGGTAAAGGCGTGGTCCACGACGACATGGAATGTTCTCACTACATGAAAAACTTTGACGTGGGTCACGTCCCCATCAGGTGAGTCCCGGGGGGGGCTCTCCTCCTGAGGGGTCCGGTTTGGTGTTCTCCGCATTCGCGCTCATTCCCTTCTCAAACCTCCTCTCCAGGCTGCCCAGGGCGAAGCACCTGCTGAACGTCATCAACGAGAACTTCGGCACGTTGGCGTTCTGCCGCCGCTGGCTGGACCGCCTGGGCGAGAGCAAGTACCTGATGGCGCTGAAGAACCTGTGCGACCTGGGCATCGTGGACCCCTACCCCCCACTCTGCGACAGCAAGGGCTGCTACACGGCTCAGTTCGAACACACCATCCTGCTCAGGCCCACCTGCAAGGAGGTGGTGAGCCGCGGAGACGACTACTGACACCCCCACGCCCCCCCCCACTGCGCCCCCGCACCAACGTACACCTGCAGTTCGCAGCGCCGCCTCCAGAGGGCAGCAGTGTGCTCGTCTACCCACAGGAACAAGGACCGGCTTTTCTGAGTTTCCTACCATCAGTCAGATCAAGAAGTGGGTCGAGTCCCACGGACTTCCTTTTACACAACATTAAAAAAAAAAAAAAGGTTAAAACTCTGCTGGATCCATTTTTTTTTTTTTAAAAAGAGATGGTGAACGTGGAAAAACAGGTTGCACCTTCATTGCATCTTACAAGCACTCTGGTCCCCTTTTTGGGTAATTTAGCGCTTTAATTTAAGCACAAACGCTACCGGTAGCTTAAAGACGTGTGCGGCTAGTGCATAGATGCACGGTTTCTAACATGTAACGCTTTGGGGGTGTTGTATCCCCGTATGCATCTGCAGCTGTATGTTTTGGCTGTCGTTCTCACAGGAGGGAGCTTCGCACTCTGGTGCTTGTTATGATTTCTTCGATATTAGTCAAATATCTTTGGAAATGGATGCTGCCGCTGCAAGTTCCCCACTTACAAACGCTTCATTTTGAACTCCCTGATGTTTTTGTAAGGAAAAAAAAATTATTAAAATGATTTCGCTCTTTGTGGGACGCCTGACGTTCACTGTAGAGAGAAGGGTCTGAGCCCCTGTGGAAGTGTAGAAATCTACTTAACTTATAAACCTGTGGGTGGAGCGTTGTCTGTGCTGTTCTCCGATTGGCTGCACAAAACGAGACCGATACGTTTTGTAGAAAAATGAAAAAATATTCTCATTTATTGAGGTAATTCTCTAAAAAAATGAGGTAACAATTTGCATAGTATAACTTCCATAATTTTACACACACACACTCGCACATTCACACATTCATCTGTGGAAAATTAACTGAAATGCCAACGTCAAAGTCAGAAAAGTAAAGGAAACATGGTTGAGGTGAACACTTGAAACAACCAGAACTGATGAAGACAACCGTGTGTGTCCATGGCAGAAAGGTCCCGTGACACGGAGAATCACAGCCACCGTGAGCCACGAGCAGCTCTCCTCACATTACTGTTAAAAAAACGTTGAAAAATGGAAATGTCGTGCCACGAGACCTTTAAATAGAGCATGTACGAGAAAAGTACACACTTTACATACTGTGGGAGGACCGGTGCTTTTTGTAACTGCTGCTGGTGGTCGAACAATCAGGGGCTGTAAAAAGTCTCAAATGGCGTCTTTCAAACCTCTGAATAGGATCGTATAAAAGTACATTCACAATCTAAATGCTAGTTTTATGTTTCCACTTTGTTGGATCAACTGTAGTATAAAAATATCTGATTTTTTTTTTTAACAAAAAGGGCACTTCTGTAGAACACGAGTGTGGTTCCGGCTCCGGAGACGACTACATTCTAGAGCGCAGAGGGCAGTAGATTTAAAAAAAAAAAACCCCAAAAGAAACACGGCCCCTCTGTGGTGAAGGGAGGGGAAAACAAAAAAAGTCCCTCATGTTGAAGCATTTCTGAGTCTTTTGGCTTTGGCTTGACGTCTGCCAACGATTCCAGGCAGTCGCAGAATTAGTTCAGCGTGGAAGGAAAGAAAAGGAGATCAAGAAAAAACCAGCAAAACAAAAATGTGCATTTGTGGCAGGAAGGTGGCGAGACGGCGTAACCTGCCGAGAACGCAGGGAGGGCATTTCTAGTGAGTGAACGACAGACCTACATCCAGTTTCCGTGACAACTATCTAAAGTGACTTTTTCATCTTAACAGCATTTACAATCGACAAGAAGTCTCCGCCCGCAGGCCGGCAGACGACAGATTCCACTTGTTTTAACGCCCTGTCACATACTCTTAATAAAACATCTATACACAAACACCTTTAGTCTTCTCTTAAAAATACCTACAAATAAACACCATGTACAAGATTAAAGTTTCCGAAGCAGAGCCGAGTGTCAAAAAGGAGTCCGTGCTCTCTCGTCTTTACAAAAATAGACACGGGGGAGACCCGTCCCCCCAGGATATGTAATGCCCACTGAAAGGGAGTGACAGGCGGGGCTGTGCAGATATCTCAGAGGAGGGGCTTCCGGGTGGTCCTATAGTGGCCGGTCTTTGTCCTGAGTTACTCGCTGGGTGTAGAAGAGGATGTAGGCCTGAGCGCGACACACCTCCTCCACCGAGCACACGTTCAGCTTAGAGTCGTTACAGTGAACCCAGAAACCTGAGGAGAACCACGGGAATGAGGATCAGCGGCCTGACGCCCACGAACGCGCTCGCACGCCCGCGTCCCTCCACTCACCGCCTTCCGTGTTGTAGCAGTACGAGGTGTAGTGGCCCGAGCCGAAGCCCTTCCCGTGGTGCATCACCACGGCGGAAAGGTCGTAGAGGAAGTGCTTGTGCTGCGGGGAGCCGGCCGAGCTGGGGCTGCTGGGGCTGGAGCAGGACAGGTCTTTGGGCGAGGGCTCCCGGCAGCAGTAGGGCTCCATGTTCAAGAGCTGGTCGAAGCTCACGTGAACTCCGATCTTCTCCCGATGGTTCCGGCCAGACCACCTGGAGGGAGGAGCAGCCAGGAAGGGTGAAGCTGAGCTTTTTGAATTGACCTCCATGTCCCCTAAGTCTCACACACACACTGTTCCGCTGCGTATAATCACACCGGCGTTTGGTCTGGGTACCTGAAGCGTTTGAGGTGGAGCCGCAGGACCTGAGGAAGTTTGTGAACCATGAGCTGCTTTTGTGCTTCGGTCAGCATGACTGATTTTGAGGAGGTCCTGCGTCGTGTAGCTGTGGGCAAGAGGGAGGAGTTATGGTGCATCGACTCTGAAGCTTTTACTTCATTAACCTCCTCAGACCTGGAGTCCACACGTGTGACATCAGATGTTGGGTCACCTATCATATAAAATCTGATTCTTCTTAGTGTGGGGCCAAATGTCCACATACATGGACCCATAAACATTATATTATTACACATTTAGATTGATTGTCCCTGTATGTGGACATCATTGTCCCTGCATGTGGACATCATTGTCCCTGTATGTGGACATCATTGTCCCTGCATGTGGACATCATTGTCCCTGCATGTGGACATGATTGTCCCTGCATGTGGACATCATTGTCCCTGTATGTGGACATCATTGTCCCTGTATGTGGACATGATTGTCCCTGTATGTGGACATCATTGTCCCTGCATGTGGACATCATTGTCCCTGTATGTGGACATCATTGTCCCCAAAAACCACTTGTTTCTAAATATTATTAAAACATGATATCCTTGTGTTTCCACTTATCAGGTCCAATAATCCTAAATAGACGTGTTAAGAGTGTGTATCACAAAAGAGCTGGGGTCTGAGGAGGTTAAGTTCTGAGATCTGTTCTTTTTTATTAGCAAAGTCATCCCAGTTCAACTAATCTCTGCAGCAACGATGGAGCGATAAAAGGCTGAAATAGACTGAACCTGGTTCGGAAAGCGTCTGCTCCGATGAGTTTATTTCAATTTCAAAACTTCAGATCAAGATCTAAAAGACTTCCTGTTGAAGCGACCACTTCATGGGCCCCGAGTTGTTCCTTACCAGGAACCTCTTGCGCAGCTCACCACCTTTCTTATCACAGTAAGTTTGCACAATCTTTCCGCTCACAAAGCCGCCTCTTTGTTTATGCAGCACGAACCCTCAGATAGCAGACGTCTCAGCACAGCGCACGACTGCAGGCTCTCAGCGCTGGGAGCACACAGGAACACCCACAGCTGCCGCTGGTGTGGGCCGCGAGCGCGGGGTGTTTGACTCACAGTTACAGTGGTCACACGCGTAGATGTTCCCCTCCAGCGCTTCGGTCTCCGTGAACTTGGCCAGCATCTCCGTCAAGTGGCACGAGGCCTGAGCCGCCGACTCCCTGCTGTTGCTGTGATAGCGCTCTGGGAACTCCAGGGACAGGTCCCAGAAGGGTTCCACGGTGTTGGAGCGATGGTCGCAGGCCAGACACGTCACCTGCAGGCACCAGCGCATAAAGCCCTTTACCGACACATCGTAACTCAAGAGTAAAAAAAGAAAACATTTAAGCAACAACATGAGCCAATATTGATGAAACGATCTCGGTTCCGTGGGTCACACCTGGCTGAGAAGTTGCCCATGAAAGATGGTGTTGACCACGCTGAGCACCTGCTTGATGAGGCGTTTCTGTGTCTGGGGGACTCCCGTGGAGGTCGTGTGCTTGCCGGCGCTCTCCAGTTCGTGCTGCACCTTGTCCAGCAGCTCGCACAGGAACTCCTGCGCGTCCTGCTGAGCGTAGCCCCTGAAGGCGGGGATGAGCTGCCACACCGAGTGCAGCATGGCGAAGGGCGAGACCAGCGCCCACTTGCCGGACCACATGACCTGGAACAAGGTGTGCAGCTCGTGGCAGAGCGAGATGTGCTGCGAGCTGGGCTCCTTGGGCTGGATCAGCTCCATGCTGCGGCCCCGCGAGGCCCCGCCGCTCAGCCCCGACCCCGACCCGGACCCCGACCTGGCCTGGAACCCCTTCCTTTGAGCGAGGGACGACTGGGAGGAGAAGGTCCCCACCAGTTGTCCGTGGACGGCAGACGCCAGTAGCTCGAGCGCCTGGGTGAGGTCCAGGCGCAGAAAGCACTCCCTGAAGACGTGCAGGTGACTCAACACCTGCAAGATGGAATTCATATAACAGGTGTTGCCTAAATTCCTCAGCCCTGTCACCCCTGGGGTGACTGTGGGACGCCGTTTAAAGGGTGAGCCCCCCTGCTCCGCGCGCTGCTTGCGGCGAACAGGTGTTTGGGCGCGCTGAGGGGTCGCCGAGGGCGTTTTGGGTTTAGCTTTGACGGTAGAGCGTTTTTGGGACTTGGGGGCGGGCTGCTTTTTCGTCCGTGAAACTCTTTTGGGGGTTGGGGTGACGCGAGGGGCCCGGGTGACGGATGGCGCCACGGTTTTGGACCGCTTGTGAGCCCTCAGGGACGGCGTCGCGACTGCGGCGTCAGCGATTCTCTGGTTTTTCCGACGCAGCCGGCGACTTTTCCTGAGAGGGGCATTTTCCAGCTCTTCTTGCAGTTGCCTCTTCAGAGCCCTCCTCCTCTCCCTCGCCTCCCGTTTCTGTTCTTCTTCTTCCTCCCGTTTCCTCTCTTCCTCCTCCCTCCTTCTCCCACATTCGGTCAGTCCAAACCAGAAGCGAAAGACTCGTCCCATCAGCGTCCTCCGCCGGTGCCAAAGTGCTGTAAACATCCTGTCCTCGTCTCTCAGCTGCGACTCACGGGCGCCGGATGGCATGACGGCATCGGGCGCCGCGCTCGCGGAGCGAAGGGTGCGCCCGCTGCGGGTGGTAACCTCATATCTCTGGCTCTGGATGGCGCTAAGCGTGCTACGGAGGAGCTTCAGGTCGCCGGTGGCGTTGTCGTTGAGGACGTAGTCGTCACACAAGTAACAAAAAACATACAGTTCGTTCACCTCGATGGCCAAGGGGTGGTGTTGCTGTTGAAAATGTTGCAGAGCGTGTTCCTCGATGTAGCGCCCGCACGCCACGTGGGAGCAGCTCAGGCAGGCCCATATGGACTCGGACGTGTTGCAGTCCACGCAGTGCCACTTCTGGGGGTTGAGGATGGAGTGGTCTGAGGCCAGCCTCAGCCGCCCCACGTGCTTGCACCTGTCCATCCTCCGCGCCTGCCGGCCGAGCTGGGCGGCGCGCGTCTACGACTGTTCACCTGTGCCGAGTCCGCGTGGGCGTGTCAACTCTTCACACCGGCGTCATATCACCACGGCGGCCATGGCGAGTGGACAAACGGGACCTTCCCATGGCATGGCTGGTTCTGGGGAGGGAAGAACAAACCGGGTTAATTTAAAAAGAAAAGAAAAAAAAAGGATCCTGTCAAAACGCTGCCTTTAACAATCCTTTATCGGTCAATATTCTACACAGGCGGGGTTTATGGTTAACCTTTGTATCATGAAGACATCACGTTTGTTTCCTTGATAAACAATCGTGTGCCACATGGCAAGCGTGCTATAACAGGCCGAGAGTAAAATAACAGCCCGATAAACACAACTGCATTCCGAGCTGAGAACACATCCAATAAAAACTCGACTTGCACAACTTGAAAATTGAGCGAGGCCGTAAGACAGAAACCAGAGTGACAAACGAGATACAAACACGTGGTCTCTGAAGGCACCGTGCCACACCGAGACCCATCAGGACTTACACAAGATGAGGGGAAGGTGCCGAACAATGACTTGTGCTGTGATTCAAAAGCTAAAACCCGATGATAAGCCCAGCCACACTGAGCGTTTTATGGCCTTTCCGGATCTCTGTGGGCTGGTGCAAGCTGAAAAAGTGAGGACCCTTCACAGCCTCCCCGCTGAGGTCAAAGACGTGGGCTCGTCCAGCAAAAACAGGAATTAGTAATCCTGACATGGCTGGGGACAAACCACACGCACCACAGAAATCCAGGAGGGCCAACCACCGGACAGGACTCAGCGACAGCAGAGAATGAATACACAAGATAAAGCGCTTAGCCCCCTTTTAAAGAGCAAAACGAGCCCAGATGTTGGTGGTGGAGGTGTCTGTCTGAGGGAGACGATGGTTGTGGGTTTGAGATCATGGTGGAGTAGGACCGAATAGGGACGACAGAAGCAGAAATAAGCGCCAAACCCTCCTGAGCTGATAGGAATCACCTAGTTAAATAAGACAAACATGGCTTTATGAGCGTCTTCTCACCGGGATAACGAAAGCAATAAAGGTAGAGAAAACGTGGCACTACACCGCCGCCTTATCAGTCGATACACTGACAATAAAATGTATGAACTGAATAAAAGTAAGCACCGCAGGGGTCCAGCAGCCAAGTTTTTTTAATCTTTTACCCACCAGAACACACTCGTGAGAGCCTTTTTAGTTTTATAAAGTTTCAACACTTTGTCTGGTTTGTCCAACACCAGCCCGCCCGCTTTAAAGCTCAGGTAAGCACGCAATCAGAAACCCGCCTCACCCCACAGCAGACTCCAGGAAACAGGAAACATCCCCGCGATTCCCCCCAAAAAAGATCCCCAAAAACATTCCCAAACACTTTCTGGAGGGACTAAAGTTAGCTCCCCAGCGTTAGCAGCCGACTCATCCGGACTCATTCAAACGCGTTTTCAGCCGCAGCCGGACCTCAGGACACACGAGCCGAACCACCGGGACCTAAACCCACACCGGCGGGCCCGCCGGCGAGCGCCACCCGCCCGGGGATCGACTTTATCCGGGTGTTTTGTTCAGATCCGTGAGCCCCCGGTGCTAACTAGCGCGCTAGGCTAGCGCTAGTTAGCACCGGCGGCTGGCTGACAGCTTAGCCGCGGCAGCCCGGGACAAACCGGCCCGACCGGCGGCCCGGAGGCGCCCCCCGGGCCCCTGGGGCGGCGGCGCTGCGGCCGCGGGCCGCGGCCGAAGGCGGCGTACCGAGCCTCCGCGTCGCTCCTCACGGCTCCTCTGTCTCCACAGCGTTCGCCATCTTGTCGGTCCCCGTCGCGTGGTGCTGGCTCGAGCGCCTCCCGGTCACGTGACGTTTGTTGTTGTTGTTGTTGTTGGTGGTGGTGGTGGTGGTGGTGATGACGAAGGCGGTTGTTGACGGGAAAGTACGCTCCTCGCCCGCTAAAACCTGGATTATATCGTCGTTTCGCCGCTTTAGGTCAGTTCGGCATTCATTTAATGAAACAATATCAGACGTTTTGTTGTTTTTACAGGTCAAACTGTTGCTCTTGTTAGAGGTCAACTTCATTTCTATTTTAGTTTTAGTGTTTCCCCTCTTCCCCCTATTTATTTTATTGTCAATGTACAAAAAGAAACAATCAAAAAGGTCTTAAAACAACTTTTAAAAGTCACCGAGCGATGACTTGGAGCCATACCGTCTTTGACCACTAGAGGGAGGTGTCGCGCCGTTCACTTATTTCTGCTTTTGGCGCGCATGTTCCCGAAAATAGTCTGTTTTAGAAACACAATACTATCGTCTGGGATTATCATTTAACTCTTGGAAGCCCTGCCATGAATCCAATTACGTGTGAAGACAGCGAAAATAATTCTGTAATCAGCATTTTTCACATGTTTGTGCTGCTTTGTTCACACGTGTATGTGTGTGTGTGTGTGTGTGTGTGTCTGTGTGTGTCTGTGTGTGCGTGCGTGTGTGTGTGTTTTATTATTGGCCCCTATGGTGCTGTGGTTGTACCTTTAGCTGGTGTGATGCAGGTATAACTACATGCTGGTTAATGGGGGCTATTGGAACTCACCTAGCAGATCCTATCATTTTTTCTCAGACAGACCTCAGATCAGTTTCAGATCACTTCCAAATGATTATTCGATGCCAAAATCATGATTTCCCTAAAGATAGTCACATGGTGTTGTTTAAATCAAAATCGTTAAAAGATCTGATGGAGTGTATCCCTGAAGCAATTGGACGAGAGGCAGGAATATGACCTCAGCGGTCCGGTGTAGGCCTTTCTCACACACACACACACACACACACACACACACACACACACACACACACACACACACACACACACACACTATTTCACACATCACACAGTCAGAGTCTGAAATCAGAATAGTGTCAATAACTCTGGAGTGTGGGAAGAAAAGGGAGAACCAGGCGAAAATCCACAGTATGCGAAACTGAATTCACAACCTCAGCAACAACAAATACGGCAGGCTTAAATATATAATTACTGTATTGGTGTTATGTTACTTGTGAATCCTTGTAAAAGAATTAAAACAATTTTGCCTGAGGGGGGCATCTCTGTGAGAGAATAAAGGGGGGTGATTTTCATTGCCCTGGAGGAGGTCTTTTAATCTTAACACATGCACCCAAACTGCATGTGAAGAATCCCTCTCATGTTCTGATTAGTGGGGAAGTGATCCATGCAAGCCTTCTTAACCCCCCCTTGAACACAGGGAGTGGACTAATACAGTAGGTGTGTGTGTGGGTGTGTGTGTAGGTGTGTGTCAGCACTGTTTTGTGTGTGTGTGTGTGTGTGTATGAGAGAGATTAAGGGGCGTTGTGAGTGACTTAAAGAAAGAGGTATGTGTTGATGTGCCATGCGATGCCTGTGAATCACCGCTAATGTTTTTCTCCCTGCATGTCCCTGGGCCTTTACCGCCGTCATGTCCACACACGCTAAATCTCCCTCCCTGTCGTCTTTTCAATCCCCACTCTCTCCCATGAACGCTCGCATTTTAATGATACAGTACTTCTGAGAGCCTTATGTTGACTCACCAGCTTCTGTATTTAAAGCTCCTTTAACTTTTTTTTTGTTCAATTTCCATACAGCTTGCGCTGTTCGTGCTTCTTTTGTGTTTTATGGTCCCCCTTACCCCCAAACTGTTGTAGAATTTAAACAAGCCAGTATATCCCAGCATTCAGCAGTAAAGAGATAAAGGTTGTTCGAACTTAAAGAGACATCTATGTTTCCTGGGAGCTGGTGGAAATTGAACAGAGAATGCTGCAAACACACCAGAAAGAAGCCCCCTGTGAAGTTACTCGCCCTCTAGTGGACAAAGTTCGCCAATGCAAAATGGTAAATCTGACAATTGGGCCTAAATAACCCTACAGCAAAGTAACAAACTACATATAACCACATCAACGTAATCAAACATTTAGGCATTGCATTAGATGTGGTTATTAGTTACTAATAGAAAAACATTTGGTTAAACTGGGCAGAGAGGCTGGATGCTGTTATTGTGGGACAGAGAGGCTATATGGTTAGTGATAGTGGGAAGGAGAGAGTAAATGGTTGGTTAGTGTGTCATAGTGTGATCTTTCTGTATTTGTGTACTTATAACGTTAATATGTAATGCAATAAAGCTGAACATGTAACTGTTAAAAAGGAGAAACCCTGTAAGGGGAGGGGGGTTAAAGAATGGATGGATGGATGAAGAGCAGGACAGGGTGTACCTGTACTGTTTGCCCACACAGCGTATGATGTTCTGACTCACATGGACCAGAGAGCACAAGCAGACATCTCCCTGTTTATGCTGTCAATTTTATATGTGAAAATCTCATGACAACATTTCCTAAAACAAACCGATGAGCGAGCATGTTGTTGCGCACCTTTGGTTTGTGCAAAATGTAAAATATTTACTTTGTAAATGGTGCTTTGTAGATTTTGCTGCATCAGCTGTTTCCGGCCTTTGAGTCAATGCTGAGCTAAATGTCTACTGTACAAAAATGTGAGAAATGGTAATCATCTAAGATGATTTTTGGTGGGTAAATGTTTGAACATTTCCTTCAAGCATGAGGAAAACACTGCACAAATGAAAAGAGAAAACTATACACTGGATTTTTAATGGTAATATAACATTTAAATCTTGTATTTAGTGTATAAACGACTCCATTGGTTCTCCTCACTTGGACCTAGAAGAGAAGAATAGAATAAAAAGAGCCAGAGAGAACGTGCAGCCCTGCAGCCTGTTTTACACCGAAGGTTGTTTGATAATCCGAGTGAAAGGAAGCCGTTTCTTTCATGGTGGTGTGAGCGCAGCTGGATACGCTGTTGGTTTTGCGGAGGGTGAAAACACAGGTGCTGGCGAGAGTGGCGGAAATGCTTTACAACCTGTAAACAAAACACGGGTCCTGTCATTCCTGAGCCGCGCGGCTCTGGGGGTTGGCTCTGGGGGTTGGCTCTGGGGGTTGGCCCTGGGGACGCGACGGCCTCTCGCGGTTCAATCTGCTCCGCAAAGACGGTCCTGACATGTCATGCGTGCCTCCTTCTGTGGCGCTCGCCTCTCTGTTGTTGTGTTGATATGTGGGCTGCTTCATAACGACGCGATGACATCAGCCCGTTGTCTGCTGTATAATAATCAGCGGCAGTGTGTGTGTGCGTGTGTGTGTATCCTTGCGCTGTGTCAACATCCACCTCCCTGTTCTGGCTTGCTCTGATGCTCGTCAGGTACAGGAACGTCTGCGTGCACGTGTTGTGAGCACAGCGGATGCTCGTCAGAGACATTTTCATCTTCCTTCTTTAATCTTTCCGTTTCCCTCTGCAGCAAAGCCAAAGGAAATGTGTGTAGATTGTTAGTCGTATAGGCAGCGCCTGAATATGATAACACAAACCTTGTTAAGAGTGTTAACATTTGCATTCTGCGTCCAGACGCTGCTGATGTTGTGAAGGGGCTTCCATAAAACATGGGGTGGATTTGAATGATTTAGAATCTGCTTTGTGATCTAGGTGTTTGGGTTCCAGATTATGATCATATTCTCGATCTATGTCCGTTTCCATGCTCTTTCCGGTTTAGTTCCCATGTATCCACAAATGTTTGGCATTCTTTTGGGTGATGCCGGATCCACATATTATCTGGATCAGCATTCCAGACTTGAGATTTTTGTATAATTCCAAACATATTTGCATGGATCTGAATATAAATCTGGCTTTGGCATGAACAAATTTATAGTTGTTGTCCAAGTCTGGATGTGGATTCTGGATCCGGATGACCTGTGTGAGTGTGACAAGGTCAAGGTCAAGACGCGTGTGCAGGTATGAGAAGCTGCACTGAACCGGCTGCTATCTTTCGCTCTGTTATTGAATCACAGCTGATGGGATAACACTGAACACATGACACACCTTATCCTGTCCGCCCTGTCCCCCTTTGGGCTCTCTGGGTGCTGATACCGCCATGTGACGCCCATTTCACTCACGCTTTTGGGAGTGTCTTCCGCAGAGGTACATTGTGGCTCCCGGCGAGAGGGGACGAGAGGGTGGGGATGTTATTGTCTCCGAGCCTGCGGGAACTGCTAGTACTCCGAGGCCAGTAGCAACAAAAGAATGCTGACAGGACAAAGACTATAACTCAATTCTATAGCAACACAAGTGGGGTATTGTGCTCACACAGACACGCATACATACACACATTTGCCATTACGACAATGATGCACACACATAAAGTATACCGGGTCAAATTCTGCATGTGTGTAAGTATGACAAACACTCATTCATCAACAAGTTTCCCACACCATGCGACTCCACCCCACGCCCCACAGGATATCTCCATCACAGGCTGGGAATAACCTGTCAATCAAAGGACAATGAGTGTGCAAGTGAAAGAAAAAGGGACAAAAAACAGATAGAGATGGACACAGAAAGATACGGTTGTGTTACTGCCATCAAGGCCAGTTATTTCTGCATAAACACCTCCCTCCAAAACAAAACTGAACATTAACACAAGGCAGCCAGTGAGAGTTCAGTGAAAGTGCCATCATGAAATGACATTATTTCATAAATATTATTATCATTGCATCAGTGTACAAGTATTATTTTCCCTGCTGTAGTCACGGGTGCCCCTCACCTCCTCACGTTGTCTGAAAATGATTAATGAGCTTTCACAACCGAGCTGCTTCCCATCCCCTGACCCTTATCTTTGCATCGCGGCGAACCGGCGCGTTCATAATCTCATCAAAAACGACAGACCCAGGTGCGAAAGAGGCGCGAGCGCTCACGACGTCGCTCGCGCTCTCTGCGAAGCGCCAGCCCCGCCGTGCTCCGGCCGTCAGGGAACACAATCCCACACAGCTCCCAAATCACCCTTACCCCTCGCTCACCATCGCGCTTCTCCGACAGTGTGATGCTTTCACAAAGTCGGCCGCCGGTGCAGGAGTCACCTGACCTCGGACAGATGCGTGGCCCAAGCATGTCCGTCCTCTGACACGCTTGCAGCCCAGCTATTTAGTGCCCTTCAGCCCATTTGTTCCACAGGATGCTGAGCAACACCACGTACGTGGAAATCACTCATTTATTAGACATTGGGCTAACCACTGTAAATGTAAACCCCGCCCCCGATCTTGCGCAATAATGAATGGATTTCTTTCTATAAAGTGGCCTGTATGTCCATAAGTTCAGGGTTTTGTTACTGGCACTTCCCCCAGTCACATTCCTCTTCTTCTCTGTACTCGTTCACCTCCTTCCCTGCTGTTTGAAAACAGCTTGGCAGAAACTTGGAGGAGCTGTAACCCCTCTGCCACGAATCTGTGAATGGGCCCTGAATGAGGAAACGCGGCCACAATAAGCTATCCGGGCCACGGTACCGAAAACACCTCCTCTCCCGCTCACCTCTCGCCAAGGACGCGAGGCCAGCGGGCAGGTGAGCGACCCCCCCCCGACCCCGCCCGCGCGCTGAGCGCAACCCCGACGTGCCAGGAATGTGTCGGCACCTCTCGGCCAACCGCGTCACGGGGAGCGCGAGGGGAGGAGGCGGCGGGAAACACAACCCAAACAGTGTGTGTGCTCTCCCCGGCCTCTCTGTTATGGTCTACATTCTGTGGTGTGATGTGAACGCAGGGGGAGCGTGTTTTGGGAGCGGGAGTGATGGATGACTTAATCTGAGGGGACGCGGAGGACGGAAGAGGGGGAGCGTGTGTGGATGTGTGAGAAAGGCCGCGCGGCGATAAGGATATTTTCGTCCAATTTACGTGAAGTATTTCAAGGCCCTGTTGTCCGCCGTACCGACTGTCTGGGAACAGTTCTGCTGAACTGTGGCTGAAGCAAACATCAGCAGAGTGCCATTTTACATAACAACCCTTTAGCATTACAGGTACACCAGAATTTGGACCTGTTGATATTGGTACTGAAACCATTATATCAGCAAATAAGTGTGGCAAAGCGAGGCCCGTGTTTGCAGAAGGTCTGATTTACCTTTACTGGTGCCTTTACTACTTGCTTTCATCCCATTTTTTTGACCTTCCTGTACCCCAAAGTCTGTTTAACTCCAGCAAATTACAGAACACAGAGGAGGAAACCAAATGTAACAACGTGGTGTAATAAACTGGAACCATCCTTTAATATTACCACATACAAAACAATTAAACATAAGGAGGAAGATGAACAATAATATTTAAAGAGATATGTACAAATAATACTGTACAAAAGCACAAAGGGATTGAGCAGTGTGATACAAGGCGAATCGATAGGTGGAACGGCAGCTTCTGAACACAAACCTGCAGAATGAGCTGGACTGAACGTGGACTGTGCTCGTGATACACCTCTGCATCCACACACAAACACGCATCCACCCACACACACACACGCTTCTTCTCTGACTCATACACGCCCACACACACACACACATTTGCAAAAGAGGCAAATACATTCACTTTTGGGGGGGGCCCATCACTCGATTTCAACACAGGCACACCTGGACTGGCTAAGGTTTGTCCACCTGTAGTGGCTTGTATGGCTTGATCGGTGTCATTCTGGGTGCTCCACACAGCGCACACACACAGCTGCATGCACACCGTGCTGTCTGTGTGAGTGTGTGCGTGCTAAGAGCACTGGACGTGTGTGTGTGTATAAGGTTTTCCTCTCTTCGTTTGTCCATATTCCCTCAGTCCATCTCAGGCTAAAGTGCTGCAGAGAGGAAGAAAATCAATTTGTAAGTGTGTTTTATTGACAGTCAAGAATCCAGGAGCATCATTCTTTGAATCATCCTCAGTTTCTTGTCCCCAAAAAGACTCCTATATAGGATAGCTGAAGAAGGAGAGGTCCTGTGTGCTTCTTGGTAAGGCAGGATACTTTGCTCTTATTGGACGACAGCAGAGAGTCAGTTCAGGCTCCAGCCTTGGCCAGCACGATTATACATCTACAGCACAGAGGAAGGAAAAATCCAGTGTTTTTTTTTTAACACAATCACATTTGTCCGTGTGTCCGTCTGTCCTCCAGTGTTGGTCGTCTACCAGTTGCAGTCCTTCTTGAGGAGTGTGAGGACTTTGCGCCCTAAGCTGGCTTTCCAAGGCTTGACGAAGCTCTTCATGTTGACCAGGAGGCGGCCTTGCTTCCGGTCTGAGTGGCCCGCCACGAGATACTCCACCCCTGGTGAGTGATCAACACAGTCACAATCTGAAACTGGCACTGGTTTATATGGTTTATATATCAACCATATAAAGTGGTTACTGTATATACTGGTTTATATGGTGGGAATGATCGCGACCATAACCAGTTTGTAATGGGATACATAAGATGAGTGGCCTGGTTGTGGTGGGATTAATGGGATGTATGGACAGGTTTAATCTCAGATATTTGAATGGACAGAAGTTGAATGGACTGGTAATAGTGGGAGAGATGTTATAACTGTACTGGTATAGATGTGGATACATAGCTTTTGGATAGATAGTACAATTGTGGAAAAAGTATGAAACATTTTATTTTGGTATCTGAAAATAAACGATTAAAGTCACTAAACATGATTCAAAGGTCTCGGGTTGAGCCTGACCTGGGTTGAGGATGGGGCAGGTGCAGCCCCGGGCGGTCCAGGACTCGGGGTAAAGAGTGGCCCGACCGCGTTGTATCTTCACCTTGGTGTTCTGACTGAGCACCTTCTGAACCTTGACCTCCACTTCGGCATGGGAGCCCTTGTCGTGGGCGGACAGCACTTTCACTTTTAATACTGAGGAGACAGAGAAGACACTGAAACACCCTGACAACCGTGGAAGATCTTGTGTGTGTGTGTGTGTGTGTGTGTGTGTTTCTTACCATATGCATAATTCATGGTGCAGAAGAGTTTGCTGTTGATCAGGGCTTGCTCTTTGCACTCACACTTCTCTGCAGGAGGCAAGCAGATTAATATTTTAATACAAGTGGTCCGCTGTGTGTGTGTGTGTGTATATGTGTGTGTGTGTGTGGTCTCAGATACTGTTCGTGGCTTCCTAAGAATGCAACCGCAGCGTGTGTGTGTCCAGTGAGGAATGTGCCAATGAAAGCATGAAAGCTGCAGTTACATGGTAGTGCTGACAGTGGGGGGTCTAAAAGATAGGACACTGTCTACCGATGCATGCCCGCGCACACACACACACACACGCACACACACCTGAGTAGTGCAGGGCAGAGAAGAGTTCATCTACTCTGAAGATCCTGACGGGCTCACTTGAGTTTCCCTCTAAGTTGTACAGGTCCAGGTCGGATCTAACAAACAAGCAAACAAACAAACAAAGCGTGTTCATTGATGTACCTGTACGGGCTCAGGAGAGGGAGACGTGGCTGACACTCACCCAGACACACAGTCTCCCGTGAAGGGATCACAGTCTCCTGCGCAGTCGCAGGGTCGGCAGCCATAATCGTGGAAGCCCCAGTACCCCACCATGCACCTGTCGCAGTGGGCTCCTCCCACCCCAGGTTTGCAGATGCAGTTCCCATTGGAGGGGTCGCAGACTGAGCCATCATGATGGAAGGGCAGGGAACCCAAAGGGTGACAGTTGCATGCTGGAGGTTGAAAAAAGGATGTAGAGTGTTACTGACAAGTGGCATTAGACCAAACTAGTGTGTTGTGATACTGGAAGAGAAAATTATTTGAGTACAGTTATTCATATTCTGCTGTGGCCGGTGGCAGATGAGGTCATGAAGAAGGAAGAAAGAGACCTCATTTTTGATTATTTTAGCAGCGACTGCTAAGTTATTTTATTCTACATTATTATTATTCAACGTTATTTTATTCTACATACATAAGCTATTTTATTCTACATTTCCTTCCACAGGTTCATGTGCAGAGGCAGTAGTTTCAGCTTCATGTCTCACAACAGATAAGATATTTGGGTCTGAAACAAAGTGGTGGATGGACGTTGACAGTATAATAATTAAAACAAAGGAGACGTTAGTCTAAAGGTCATTGACACTGACAGTTGACCTGCTTTTTGTTGCACGGACGTGAGCAATTCATCATTCATCGGTTCTATTTGTCTGTCTGGCATTCAATACGAGCCTTTTTGTTTCCTCTCACACACACACACTTATCCAGATTTGTCCAATGCGGCCCCCTCTAATTGTGTGAGCTGATAGTGTGTTCTTAAAACAACTTCCAAAAACAATATCGCCGCACCCACACGCCCACTTCTTTCCACTGGCGGTGTGAGGAAAAAAACACCGTCTGCTGTCTTTCTAGTGCTCAGATTCCTTGGGAATTGGTGGGGGTGGGGGGTGGTGAGTCTCCCCCATAAATCTGTCCCCATCTCAGGGCGGGGGGGTGCGAGGGCAGGCGGGGTTGGAGGTGTGGTTAAGGAGAGGCAGAAGACGAGGAGAGGGGAACAAAGGAGGGGGCGTCGTTTGGAGCCATTTCTCTGCTGTTTAATGAAGCTTGAAGCTCAACAGGCAGTAAATGACTCCAACCACAGTTCTTACTGTACACCCCCCCCAGAGCTCCATCTCCTTTTCCATTTACCTCTTTCCTTCACTTATCCTTTGTCTGCTGGACTGCAGAGTTCTACTTCGGGTCATTTGTTCAAACTCTAAAGCTAAAACCAAGTCAATGCTCAAGTTGTGAAATACATTCGAAACAGCAGATTTGGCTGAACTCGAGTTACAAATTCATCCAGGAATCTCGTCAATGTTTATCAAAAGTATTTGACGGAAGAAGGACACTTAAAGCGAACATAAATATTGGTTTTAAACACACATAATGATTTAGCGTTCCCTGCTTCAAAAATGCTGCCCAATTTGTCCAGACCATAAATCTTCCTCAAATATGTAAGCAATTGAGAGGATTTTATTGTGTCATATCCTGAATAAACTTGTTTGTTTAGATTCCAGCCAAATATTTTATGGACTTGATTCTAACATCCCCCCGTTAAGGTTGAAGTATTGGATTCATTTCCCATCCAGAGGAAATTGTACAGATCTGATGGAATTCAGTAGATTTGAAAAACAATTTTTCTATTTCCACCCATTCCAGATGGGAAAATTCATCCAATCTTGTAGTAAATAGTGTATTCCCACACCACTCAGCCAACACCAATAGAATGTCTACTTAAGGTGGAGAAATTTGGCGATATAATATTAAATAATAAATATGAGGAAGTCATTAAAAAGTAAATATCTGGTTGTTTACCACGGTCACCAGATTAATCATAAATGAAGGGTTTTCTATTCATGGCTGCACTGGATAATCGGTAAGACTCTAGCTGTAAAACTTTATACATGTATGGATAAAGGAGTTTTTTCTCAATTAATTTGCTCTTGGAAAAGAGAACAGGAACTTTCTCACAAGAGTCTCTGTAACATGGTTAATCCTCATAAACCTCATAAACTGATCATATGCGTTACCCCCAAAAACAGAAATAAGATGAACTTTGTTATAAAGCCACATTGTGTAATATCAATAAAAGCATAAAGATACCGCCTTCGCTGACATTGTAGATGCAACATTATGACACAAGCCTTTAATTTGAGAAACTTTGTACACAAGTGTGAATGGGGGTGGATTATTGAGCAGGCTCTACACATTAATAATCAACCAAGATTAGAGCGCCGCCTCAGTTTTATTAAACCCAAGCACGTGTCGAGATATGTGTGATGAGGGTGTCTGCACATCAGCGCAAGAGTTTACAAAGGCCACACCAGGGCTCTGTGTAAATGCGTGTGTATTTAATGTAGCTCTCAGCTGCAGGAGTCCTGATCATAAAACCTTGTGCTGAGACATGACAAGACACCTGCCCGAGCAAACACACATCCAAATACACACTCTAACCACCCCCCTGCTAGTGTGTGTGAGATTGACGACAGTGTTTTCTTTGTCGGGCCCCTCAGAACCTGGTATGAAAAATATGTTCTTCGCAAAGGAGGGAAATTCCGACATCATCAGCAAACAGCTAAAGTGGGATTTCACAACATGGACCATCGCCTCGCCCTTCTTTTTTTAAATTTATATCAATCAGTCATTGGAGCTCAGCCGACTGAGGTTCAACAATACACAACTGAGTTTAAGAGGGCATCACAATGCTAATTTTTGTTAATTAGCACAAAATCCAAGCCAGTCAAACATGATGACACCATGACAAGGTTAAATCTAAAATGAAAGGCAGGTCTTTAAGACTAGAGCCGTTCAGTGAAGAAGCGCTCTGAGATAAAGGCGAACATATTCATAAGATGGTGACATATCTATAACATATAATGGTCTAACGCAATTGAATAGTGTCGTTAAAACACACATATACACCCTCTCTTTCTCAAACACACACACACACACACACACACACACACACACACACCACCAGTAATCATGTCTGAGTCCAGCATACCTGGAGGACTGAGCTCACGATCAAATCTGACAGATAATCAGAGGGAGAATGTAGCCACCACTCCATGTTTGTGGATGACTATCGCGTGTTTACGTAAGACTCGTCTCACTGCCGGAGGACAGCGTGCCACTCAAGCCAGACACACACTTGCACACGCACACACACCCACACGTGCGCGTGAGCTAAGACCGATGACCAAGGGTTCTGATTCACACTTTGAGTCAAGTCAAAGGAATGTCACCACTGATGATTAACTCCTCACTCACCCCACACACACACACACACACACACACACACACACACACACACACACACACACACACACACACACACACCCAGAGCCCAGTGCCCATCAGAAATCAGATTCATTATGCACGTCCTGGCCTGTATTTGCTATCCTCAACATTCCTTGAGCAAATGTTTGCCAGTGTGGTTTGTATGAGGTTATTGTTATCATTAATAATGATTTATGTTGTTTTACAAGGTGTTCTACACCTCATGTCTTAGTTTGCACAAATGGTATGCGGAAATGAATACAGTATTAACATGAGAAATTCCTCTCCTCGTACAACAACTCTGTATTATTGGACATTGATCATGTGATTCAACGTTCTTTTGGAACGTTGATGATGTTGCAGAAAACGCTGACGTTCCGTCATGACTTGATGCTCCCTTTGGTTTTGCGACACGTCGTGTCTGAGGTCTTACGTTTGCAGGAGTCGGGGGCTGTGTGCGGTCGTCGAGGCTCCCTGTAGAAGCCGGCCTTGCACTTCTGGCACTGGCGCCCTTCGGTGTTGTGCAGGCAGTCGCACACGCCTCCGCTGCGCTGCCCGGACTCACGCCACGCCGCCCAGTCGAAATGACAGCTCAGGGCGTGCCCGTTGCACTTGCACTCTGGTGTGGGATGGAGGAAATTAATAACAGGTTTGAGGTGGCTACATCCAGTTTCTTTTCTATGTGTCAGCACGAGAAAATTAATTTTCATTCCATTATTTTTGGACTTTCACCGGTTGCTATGGTTTTGGCGACAAAGGCATCGCCACCGGTGAAAGTCCAAAAACTAATGGAATTAGTTGCAGGTTGTTTGGTAACCCCACAAAGAGGACATGTGTCAGCAGCCTTTGACACAGTGATACTTCTGGAAGAGTCCTGAGTTGACACAACGACTCGGTACGCACAAGATTTAGTTAACTGGAGCGCTGTTTGCAACGCCTAAAACTATTTGGAGGTTTTTTTTTTTTTTTCAAGTTGAAACAAAGTTTGTTTTCGCCGACTGGGAAAAGGTGTGTCTGAATTTGTTGGACCTACTTTGACATTCGTGAGGAGCCCCCGTCAGCCCGTCAGCGGGCTGCCAAGGCCGGTCGTTGTAGAGAGGAGCACAGCGCTCACAGTGATCACCTGCAGTGTTGTGTCTGCACACACACTTTCCGTGGACCTGAGAGGGGAGGAAAGGAGAGAGGGAGAGAAAGACCTCATTAGTAACAAGAAAAACGAGAGAACGATAGACTCTTTCTCTCTCGTATTCCCTTGCCCGAAGTTAGTGAATGGAAATTGATTGTTTGGCTTCATCACCGGAGAAAAGAAAGGGCCTCTGAAAAAGGCTCTGTGCCTGTGTGTGTGTGTCTGTGTGTGTGTGTGTGTGTGTGTGTATGTGTGTGTTTATGAGAAGAGTACAAGTATGCAACACTGAGAGCACAATAACAATCTCCTTGTCATTCCTGTGAGCTGGAATGCCATGCATGCTGGATAATGACTGAAGAAGGGAAGGGGGAGCAAGGCATCTGAGGAAGCTCTTTATTTGTTTGCGTTACACCGTGTGACTGTAATGTAGGACACACACACAAAAATTATACAACCGTTATGACACTAACACACACACAGTATCGCAAATGTGGAAAACCCACGCTGGGAGCTGCGACGGTTTCCCACGGTGTGTGACGTGGGGCTAATTCCTGTCAACACAACAGGAGGAGGGAACTGGTGGATCGTAACTGGGTGCATTTACTGGAAAGTACAATACTGTTGCTTTATTAGAGCGTATGTGGTGCTACATGAGGTATAGTCACACCAAAACTCGTCACCCCCTGGTGGCAGGTTGCACCAAAGCTGCGGGTCAATCATTGGGTGCAACCAAACTCGACAGTCACATGACTTCTGACTGTCACCCTCTCCAGTGATGTCACCCCTGAGATTTTAAATCTGGCCCGTAGGACGATCAACAGCTATTTATAAATGTAAACATTCTATGTCCTGATCTCTGCTTGTACTTGCCATCGGCGTGTGAATGAACTCTTGCACAGACAGGGTGAAAAAGATGCAACCACTCAAAAATTCCAAATATTTGAGCTGCTTTTTGTGCATCCAGCCCTGACCGTAATCTCACAAATTGGAGTTTTCCCTTGAAATTCCGGCTTTCATCAGAATGTTTTTACAATACCGTTTAAAAGGCGATAACATCACACTGACATGAATCGCGAAAGGAAGAAAGCATCAAGTCACACAGAAGAGAAGTAATAGATGGAGGAAGGAAAAGAGAGAAGACAACAGAAGCAGCAGCTGGCTGGGGCCCAGACAGCTGCTATTTCAATCCATTTCACATGTTTACCATACCGTGATATGGGACAATTAACACATGTACACACTGAGAGCTGCACACACGCAACTGCAACTATTCGGAGGACGCAGCAGCAACGGTTGATGGACAGGTTTCTGGAACCTGCCAAAGGCTAAATGTCACGTTTATATGATGAAAGTTGGTCAAATATGCAGGTTTCATTCAGAAATCTCCGCATTTCCCACATTTAGTCAATTAAACGCATAAGGCAACAAAGTCAGTCGTTAGATGTTTGAGCTAATTGCTGCTGATGCTTCAGTAGCTACTCCTGGATGTCATTAAGTGTGTGTATATGTGCACTAACTTTGCAGCGAGCAGACAGACAGCGTAATCGCCCTGAGCTGCAGAAGGCCCTCTGCGGGTGCACAGGAGCTCAAAACAACAAACAAACATTCAAACTGCTCTTTTAGTCTGCGCTCACGGTGTCTGGGCAGTAATGACTCCACATATCAGGACCACTTTCACCACTGATTACAACACGCACACACACGCACACTTAAAGCAGACAAAACATTGCATACTGACGCACACACACCTAACACTCAGCAGACCAAACAAACAAGAGTTACTGTTTGTGGATACAAAAGATAATGTTGGACTGAGTTTTAGCATAAAAAAGACACAATTTCTTGTAACTGGGTTTGTGCACTAAAGTTTATGTGCACACTTTCACACTGTGCTGACAAGTTTTGTCTTCATATTGTATTATTTTATGTCTTTTATGTTTCTATTTATAAAACCCAACAAAAAAATCTTCTTTTAAGCTTTTCTACTGAGCCATACAGTTTAGATCAGCACAGAACCATAAAGCTGGAATTTGATGCCTTTATTTTGCTCGAGTTATTTTCTTTGGGGTCTGTAGGATGGAGGGTGGTTAGCAGGGTCCCCTGTTCTTCATACTGATGTATCCATGACACAGCCGCTACAGTTACGACACAGTTCAAAAATGTAAACTGACAACTGGGATGGATGCATGTATTGAGGGACAGATGGATGTTAAGGTGGTTTATGTCATGTATTTAAACATGACCAAACCAAACTAAAAAGTGGACACAGCACAGAGCAAAGTGGAGGTGGGGCTTGTTTTCTTATTACAACCTACCACCAGGTGGCAGTAGGGATGCTTTAGCCTTACTCTTGTTTCATAAAGTCTGTGAGGTCTATTTTGCAAACTAATCTGTATGATAACAAACACTAGTCATTTCTGAACACTTGCATGCTCTCTCCTGGGTTTGATTGAGTGAATTGTACAACTGAACATAAACAATACGGGAGACCTTTGACCTTTCCCTGGAGTAGATCTGAATACCTCTGCAGCTCCGTGCACACCCTTCCCTTCCCTGGCTTCTCAGCAATCGCTGCCCCCATCTCCCATCTCGCCGTTTGTTTGGGTTTTGTCAGTAACGGCGGCTTTGGTTTGAAACAGACACAAAGCGCTGATAGGCAGCAGAAGCCACTTGTGTAACCCCCGTGTGTTTATGGAACGCTCCCGCATAGCTCGCTGCTAAACACCCTTCCAGTGACCTAAGGTAATGTTGTGAAGGGTGAAAACTTTACATGCTGGTCACAGTTCAGGGGACGTCTGTGGCTTTCTCGTTCGATGCACGTGGACATTAAAACGAGCCATTATTATTATCATCCTGCCGTGCCGAGGACGGTTTTACAGTCTCGTGGTCTAAAGACTGTTTTAGGGGATTTTCTGCCCTCAAAATACGGAAATCCTGATGAAAATACTCAGCAGAGCTACTTGGAATTCCTTGGCATGAAAACAGTCAGATTTAAGGATTTGAAGAGTGGGACCAATAAACCAGCTATCAAAAGCTCCATTACAAAAAAAGCTCATATAAGCAAAGAAAACACGAGATGTATTCATGTGTCATACCAAAACCTGCCCAGTAGTCATATTTGTACCATATATTTCAGCTGCACATTTAAGGGCCAGTGCTAAATGAACGCGTTAGTACTGGTCGACAAATGGCCCCCGCCACTTAAATGGTATTTTGAAATACTTCAGGACCCACAAAACATGGATTAACTAATATAAAGACCAGGATATTTGACCAATTTTTGCACAAATATGAGAAGTGTTTTTTATCTGCCTTTGCTTATATAATCTGTAAAGGAAACTCTCACTTTCCCCGGTGAACCTCGCTGACTGCAGCCGAACGGGCGCGCGGCTTCAAAGTCAGCCGCCGCTTGTGTTTGTGGAGATGGCAGCGATAGGCGCCCGGCTCTGAAACACTTAGGGTTGATCTCCAGGAAGAGGCGCAGAATCACACCTTTATCAACACACGCACACACATCAACACCATCATTAACCCTCAGCTGAATCAATATCCACATCTCTGGGGTTTGTTATCAGCACGGCAGCAGCTGTTTACCAGGGCAGGCAGAAGAACAAGGGGACACAGTAGAAAGAAAGGTGATTCCCCCCACCCCTCTGTTAGTCTGTTATTACGATAACTGCCAACATGAAGTGAACAAGCCATTTAAGTCTGTAAATATCAAGCCTTATAATCTTAAATTCCTTTGAACAAGTGAAAAACAAGCCCATGGGGGATGAAAAGAAATGTCAAAACAAGACAAAGAGCTTTGGAGCAGGTTTTTCAACATTGGGCTTATATTTCATGTATTTAGTGTATAGAGGCAGAAACAAATATGATCCTGTACTTACTGGTCTTGTGTGGCTCTTCCATACAGTCCTCAAGTCATGACATCTTTCAACAGTATTACATATTTTAAAGAAGATTAGCGGGCTGCTGTTTTGTATGGCTCCTAAGCTGTATTAGCGCTCACACATGTACATGCGGGTTATATGATACACATTCCTGCCAAGCGTAGAGAGCGATTATCGAATAGTGCATTTAAGCCGTAAAAGACAAAGGACATAAAGGTCAAAGAAGTGCAATCACTTTTTCATCTGCTCGCTCACAATGGAATGAAGGTTTGAGTCACACCAACGTTCAGAGTTGCTTCATATTTTCACTGGAGATCTGCATCACGGCTACGACAAGTTGCAACTCCAGTGGGATTATTTGGAATGGCAGAATGCCCGTGTTCTTCTCTCGATCTGTTACGTCACCGGTGGAACAATTAATTAATACTTTAGTTAAGAGCCAAACTGGTAGCGTGCTGCAGAGTGAAGGTGAACTGGCACAACATGAAATGCTTCGTCTCGGAAACCAAGGTGCCAGGTCCTTGTTGTTTCTTCCCTTTTAAAGGTTACGCTAAGTGTTAAACAAAGTATTTTACTCTTGTGCGTAAGCTTGTGCGATCAATTTTTCTACATTTGTAAAACTGTCTTACTGCTCTCTTACCACGTGATTGGTCCGATCTCTGATGGGTTGGTAACCCAGGGCTGGAACGCACTGCTCCGCGTGGCCGTTGCAGGAGCAGCTGCCCTTCACGATCAGGTCGTAAATGGCAAAGTGACGGGTGGGGAGATGTTCGTGTGCGGCGGTGAGGTCTTTGGCCTGGCACGGACACGGCTGACGCTTCAGCAGGCGGATTCGGATGTTGGTGACTTTTAGCTGCTGCTGACCCTCGTCTCCGAAAGGGTCCAGGGACTCCCACTTTGGAAGGCTGCGGTATATCACCTGGGAGTCGGAGGGGGAGAGCAAACATTACAGTGATCAAATGGTAAGAGATGGAGTATTTTCCATGAGTCATCAGATGGATGCACGTGATGGTGCAACAGTAGGGTTTATTGTTTGAAACAGATGTGTTCGTATCGCCTCTGCAACAAAGTATGATCCTCCAAAGTGACTGACTCTGAACACTTCTCCCATGACCATGAGGGTTCGGGGTGTCCTGAGCCCCCCCCCCCTCCTCATTTCTTTACCCCTGGGCATCGTTCAAATTGAAGGTCCCTTTATTGGCTGTCATCACCATGGCTACGGCTGCCCGTAGCAACAAATACTACTACTGTTGCAAGAGTGAAAAAGTTGGTGTCTGATCCAAGTCTTTGCTCTGAAAGACATTTTTGTTGTGCGTCTCTGTGTGAAGCGTGTGTGTGTTGTTGCTCCTGGCTGTCATCGATATCGTGGGATGAGCAGCGATTGTGTGCTATCTCCGGATGGGACGCAAGAAAAGCCGCCTCGCTGTCCCTTCATTGGCTGGATGACTGGCTGAGACTGTGATGGGAGGAGAACTATTAATTTCCCTGTTGTTGGTAGAGGTCACAGGGTCACGGCATTGTGGTCCACAATTAAGACAATTCGACAAATAGGATGAGGGGGCACCAATCCACGGGAGAGCACGGAGAGCAGCGCCAGACAAAGACAGCGATGGAGATGCAGCTTCACATAACTCAGAGTCGCACAAAAGCCCTGCGACAGCCCCGTGACACCACAGCAACACCAGCATACACACAACCACACTGGCATGCTCACAAACAGACATCCGAAAGGGGAGGCCCCTCTCAGCTGTCTCTAGCGTTTGGAAGCTAAATATTGGTTTTTTGCCCATACGCAGATGGCACGTGTATTAATCTAAATCCTGACCCTGAGAAGGTTCAGTTGAGATTTCTGCTCAAATCTGTCTTTAATCAGCACAAACCTGCAATTATTAGCAGTTGTTTCCTTTCAAATCTGCCAAAGTTGAATGAAGTGTGTTTCTTCTGTGTAAACTCCTCTGTTTCAGTGATTGTTTGCAATACCACTGAAATATGGTATGTGAAGGGTGTGTTGATCAGCCTGTGATTATGAGCCTTCTAAGTGACTGACATGTTAAAAAATACTAAATGAGTCTCAGTGAAGTCCTGAAGTACACCAGGGGCCATGAGTCCACCTCAGACTGAAATTAAAGCCTGGCTTTAACAGGCATAATTCCATCAAAGCGCTGTGGACTGTAATCTGGTAAACAGGCACAATGGGCATTGATGGAAGAAGTAAGACAGAGAGGGGGGGATGGGTGTCTGGCCGGCAGTACCAACTTCCATCAGAGCCGTGGAACTTCCTTCCCAGCAGACAGACGGAGACCCTGACTGTATGGGCTTATCTAAAAAGGGCATGGGCAAGAGTGTGTCTGTGTGTTTGTGTGTGTGTGTGTGTAGGCCAGTCTGCCTCGCTCTTCCCTAAGGAGATCAGTTCCTATTACAAACACTCACATTCTTTTTGCCTGGCTGACCTCATAAATAAGACAAGGAGCTCTGCATACTCACACACGCACACACACACACACATGCACACACACATGCACACACACACACACGCACACACACATTCTACAGAGGAACACAAAAAGATTTCAGTAAAATTGGTTTCATGCTTTCATATCTGCTGCAGAGAGAATAGGCAGAAAGCTGTAGAGTACCTGCTCCCAGTCATGGCCTCTCCCCTCAAATCGGTGCATTTGTTCACAACACGTGCACCTGGGCCTGCTTTTGTCATGTGTTCCATCTTATTTGCTTTGCTCAAACAATTCAGAGTGTGTCATTGATTTATGTTTTTAGCTCACTCTGGAGTGCTGAAAACTAATCTTTTCCCAGGCTTCATGACATAAGTACACATATTTTATGTGGCAAATCCTCACGTGAGAAGCTGAAACTAATCTGTCTCCCATTTTGGCTTCACAAATGACTCAAGCAATTATGGACCTCACTCAGCCATACATACTTCTTTGTTGTTTCACCATCAAAGCTAGCTGGGGACCAACATTCACGTTAGAAGATACTCAAAATCAGCAGAATCCACAAGCAGCAGCTGGTGGGAAGGATTTGGAGCTGAGCTAAAAACATAAACTTCTCGTGCAACATGCTGTAGAGGTCTGCTGTCGTCGCTTTGTCCAGGCATTTAGGCCACTGAGGTGCGATTTGGTGTGATTTGAAATCAGGAAAAACACACCCAACGGAAACAGCGGCGTTAGACATTGACTGTCAGAGCATGTTTGCGCTGACCTCTGGGTCATTGGCTGATGGAGGTGAAGGTGAAGGTCAGGGTCTTTGCACAGGTAGGCAACATGGATAGAGACCCAAAGCAAAGAAAATCAATATCTTTAGTAGTTAACATGCAAAATGAGAGAAATGTATTGGGAAAACTGCACTGGTTTGAGTGGGATGTTTAATTATCTTCAAAATCTGAGTGTTGTAAGAGGCTCTGTGAAGTCATTATTTTTAATTTCCACATGTCGACTGGAGCGAAACACAGCAGTGGTTTTTAACTGAATGCGTTATTATCACTCGCAAGACAGCATAAAGAAAGATTTATGATACAGAAGCGGAGTAAGGCCCCAGCACCTGGTCGAAACGCTCGGGGGGATTCTCGGCAGCAGACAGCCTCCCAAAGTGAACGTAAACACGCATCCGAGAGCACAGCAGGGCGTCCGAAGAAGCCACACGCTCGGCATGCGCCTCCACACACATCTGCAGGGCAGCTCCCAGCCATACTGCTTCAATTAAACATCAATGGGCTTCAGGAAGCCCTCTCGTGCTACAGTATGCTTGTTAAATACTCACTCATGCACGTACACACGGAGCTTCCCCACATGGCTCTGCTCTGCTTTCATTCTGCTCGCCGCGCTAACGACACCATATGACCCCTGCGTGTTGCGTGACTTACTGAAGACTGATGGTGATTTTTTTTTTATGGTCAGTGCTGCCGAGAGGGTCCGCTTAAAAGAGAGGAGCGTGTTGAAAGATTTGCCTGTTCAAGACCCTGATTCCAGCCTCATTTGCACCGATATTAAGCTGCTTTATAAACCATCTTGATATGTCTGGATTCAGGGAAATGGTGGAAATACAGCCCAATATAGAACAAGGTTATCTCAAACACTTCTTGTAGGTGATTGGGCCATGAGAAGAAGTGGGGATGTTATTTATGAAATTTATCTTGCATGTCCATCTTGTAGTTTTTTTTTGTGTAAACATTAATTTACAACTTTGCAGTGCCTCGCTCTGCTGCCTCACTTTAGTTTTTGACCACCAGGGGGCAGTTTAAAAATGATGGACATTCAATTGAGCTTCGGTTTTCGTCTTAACAATCAAATCGCTATGATCGCCCTCTGGTGATGGGCTGCAGCATCGCTCCCGATATCCAAAAAAATTTCTGACTGGGGCCAAAATCAAACCTTTAAATACCTAAACACCAGCTTAGTTTTCGGTCTCTGGTCTATGCCGCTGAACCAGCCCACTAGCTGACTGTTGCTTGATTCTGCAACAATCCTGTATATCTTCATTTCGTCGGCGTGTTTACATGCGAGGACATCGTGAGGTTGTGTTTGGTTCTAAACATAAGTACCTCACGGGGTGAAAAACATGTCATCGAGCTTTCGAGGCCGTGGTCGGTTGTCCCTCACCTCTCCGCGGTTGCAGGGGTAAGCCCCGGAATATTTGGAGGTGCACGCGGCTCCGTCTCGTCCCACGCCTTTCCTCCCCTCCTCGATGCCGAAGGCGGCGCTGCAGTTCTTGGCGTAGTACTGCAGCATCTTCCACGTCTTCCCGAAGTCCCTGGACCTCTCCAGGGTCATGGCGGCAGGCCTCGGCGAGCGAAACACCAAGATGAGGTGCGTGAAGTAAAACTCCGCCTCCAGGTCCAGCTGGACCGTCTCGGCCTCCGCCCCCTCGGCCGACTGCCACCAGGTGTTGGGGTGGCGGAAGGACGAGTCGGACATGGCGGCGGGCAGGTGGGACAGCAGCGGCAGGCCCGCGTTGCACTTGGCGCACTTGGCGGCGCCGCAGGCCAGGTTGGCGTTGGGGTCGGCGTAGGAGCAGGAGAGCTCGGTCCCGTTGTGGCCGCAGACGGTCTGCGTCAGCACCTGCCGGCCCAGGGCCAGGTTGCCCATGCGGGGGTTGCAGGCCCGGCTCTCGCAGCGAGGGGCCACGCCTCCACGGAACACCTCCAGGGGGAGAGCTGGGGGGGGGCAGAGAGAGAGAGAGTTGACACACGTCCTCGGCGAGCCCGAGCCCCGCTGACGTAACGGCTTTCGGGAGGAAGGCGAGGAGAGCGGAGCGAGGGCGCGAGGGTCGGGCGTGTTTGGGAAGGGGCGGCGGTCGCCTGGACAGATAGCGAACGGCGGTGTGACCCAGACGGGAGCTTTGATCAGCCCGGTGGGGTTCGGACTCCTCTCAGGTTCAAACCTGGGGGTCAGAAGGTTGCGCTCACCTGACCTTGATGCCCGAGGGATTCACTGATTGTGAGGAGGCCCAATCAAACTGACCTTAAAGCGGTCAGAGAACTCGTTAGACGGCGTTTCCGTGCCGCTCCTTGACCCCAAATTCATGGCATACTTCCCACCGTCTCGGGGGGACCTCTCCAATCGAGAGCTCGATCGAGAGGCAGCGAACTCAGACGAGTGACTCGGTGTGCGTGTGCACGCGTCAAGTGATGTATGTTGATCGGAAACGTTACGCAAACCGGATAATAGAGGCATTGTGCACCTGCTGGCGGCAGACCCGCAGGCCCCCGTGAACTCTGGGAGTCTCTGGAGGACCTCCTTCCCCCCGACACTCAGGAAAAGACACTTAGCATCTCATATGAAGGCCTGCCTTTAACCTCTGCCACCTGAATTCAAGCCCTGCCCTGGGGAACCTTAAGTGGAAAAATGTGGAGTTCATGATGAATTACATAACCGTCTGCACGAGAGGAGGTCAGACTGGAGCCTCCAGACTTTTTAATGGGATGCGAGCTGAAAGCCCAGAGAGTGTTGAGTTAAAATCAGTGTGTGTTCAACCGGGATCCCTCGCTTTAAAATAAAACAAAACAACCTAAACCTCCCTCCCTCTTCTTCGATCACTGTCAGTATTGATGAAAGTAACTCTGACAAAGAACAAACTTTAATGGAAACACTAACCTGCATGTGAAAACACAGCCAGGGCAATTAAGAATAAATACAACATATCTCCTTGAATAATCCCAAAACACACGAGAAGGCGGAAAAACGGACGTGGGGGGTGTGTGAGGGGGGGAGAAAAAAAATGCTCCCGGAGCTACTCGGACATCAAATGGGCAGAGATCTCATCCACCGCGGGGGGACGGAGAAGACGAGGACGGACGCGCAGCTTCAGATCCGGCGCGGACTTTCTCTTTCATCGTGGATCAGTGGAGGGAGGGCATGGTCCCGGACGGAGGGAGAGAGAGAGAGGAAGCCCCGGTGGTGTGCTGCTCCTGCGGCCGGCAGCGTGTCTCATGTCCCCCCCCTCCGTGTGCGCCCGCTGGCCGCTCTGCACGCCCGCCCCGGCCCGCACGTTTATGTGTGGGGAGGCAGCGCGCACGGACCCGGAGGAGACGCGGCGGTGACAGCCGCAGCTCCGCCTCTCCTCCGCATTTTTTCCCCGGCTTAAAGGAACATTCCAGCATATCTGGAGCTGCCGATGAAACCAGAACTTTTATCGCGGCGGGTTAATGCGCGTTTTTTTTAAAGATTATTTCGATTTAAGGGCTGAAACAGTGCGAAAAAAAACCCCCAAAAAGGTATGAACCCCCTCTGTATGCAGATCATGTGAATGATAAGACCTGATGGATGCACACACGCACGCACGCACGCACCCGCCCGGCTGAACCCGGTTGGAGCCTTTGTTGACAAGATTGCTGGCGCTCATTCATAACCAGTGAAATATGAAAGCCAGTGAATTTCAGGCCTTGCCTTTCTGCACATGGCGCAAGAATGGCTGCTTAATGATCTGTGAAAAGGAGAGGGGTGGGGGCGCTTTTACATAAACGACACCAGCATTGATTGTTTATAAAGGTATTATATGATAGCGGGGGACCCACACAGGCCCCAGCGCGCCCCCTCGCGTCCGGGGATGGGACCGAGCGCTCCCAGCGGTACTGGGGAGGTTTCTTCTTCCACTGCGGCCCAGTTCAAGCTCCAGTGAACACAGTATGGCGTTGGATTTTCTGTCTGCGGTGTAATTGGACCGTGACCTGCTTTTAAGCGCATCTGACCCGTGTCCAACTCGCAGTGAGCCAAATCAAACTATCTCACCTGTCCACGTCGTTCCGCCTGTCTTGGTTTAATCATCAATGCTCCTCCACGTTTTCCTCCCCTCACATGTGTGCTCTTTCAAACCCGCTTATCCGGCTTTTTATCTCTTTCTTTCCAACGTAGAATCTTTACGAAATGTGTCCCGATGATGACCCTTTAAGATGGTAATCCACTAATTGTTGCAGTGTTGCGTTGGGGCCAAACTTTGTTGGTGATGGTGGTGATGGGGGGGGGGGTGAATCCCAGATTAGAGTATACCCACTCCAGTTCACTTTCCTGGCGTCAGCTAAAATCCCACTCCGATATCTACAGATTTCCAGGAAGTGTCGTCCTCCAGATTCCCTCGCTGATTATGACACCTACCGTCGTGTTTTGGGCCGTTTGGTGCATGTGTTATTTGACATGCTCGTGCCCTTTGCAAGTCTTTTTCCCCCTCGGTGGTGTCCCCCCTGTCTCCACGCTGTAATATTTATGATCGTGGTTGTTTTGAATGTTTTTACTGGTGCGTCTTTGTGTCTCCGTGGTTGCTTTTGTGTCTTTGGGGGTCTTTGAAGTCCTCATGGTAATTTTGCTTTCCTTTGTACTCACCGTCTGTTCAATGAATGTGTGTTGGCAAATATCATTTCACGTTTCTTTGTAGTAGATAAGTATCAAACGGTTTGTTTTTGTTGTCTGTTCATTTACATTTTGCATTTTCACGCGGTGATTTTTAAAGACACCAGGAAAAAAAGTAGGCTAAATGATGTCAGAGTATTTTAGACTGGCAGTGCAATTTCCGAGGAATTTTTCTGACAGAAGGTGGCTGTCACTGTAGAGAGTCAGACGATAGTTTAATTCATTGTATCAAGTTTGAACTTGTCAGATACTTTAGTTACAGTTGAGCACGTCTGCAAATTAAGTGAATTCTTCAGAGCGGTTGTGCCTGCAGGAAAATAGTTGCCCAGACAGAGACTCAGCACAGCCCAGATATGACAATCATTTCACTAATTTGACTGAACAGGTCTCATTTAAAAATTACAGAGTACTTCTTTGGCGAGATTTTGACTGCGGTAAAAACTGCGTATTCAGCTGGTGTCGAACAAGTCACAGTCAATTTGATTACGATGTTGCGCTTTATGATTAATTATTTGATGGAAATAATAAAATATATGTATAATTGACCATAAAAAGAAACAGATCTGAGGGCTGGGAGCCCATCCCATCTCTTAAAATCATAAAACGATGGCGTCAAACCCTGCAGGTGATGATTCGGGACCTGCAGTGCCGCGCCGCGCCGTCGGGGGCGCTGCTCGAGCCCGCCACCTCACGACCGACCACCGGAAGTTGAAACTGCACTTCCCGTTCGGCGGTAAAGCGTGTTCTGGTTGGCTAACTGCTAACGTTATTGTGACGAAAAGTTACAGATTTTACCTCTTCACAGAGAGAGTTAGACATCACAGACATGGTGAGTGCGTCTTGTTGACGTTATTGTGGATGTATTAGTGGTTTATATGTTTGTGAGATTACAGCGAACGTTTTCAAGTCTTTTTTTTTAGTTAGCTTTAGCCACGGTAGCTTCTCATCGAATGAATAAATGAATGAATAAATACGGTTCATGCTCAATTGACGTGTTCATTTCTGAACCATGACTATATAAGAGCTGTTAAAAATCTCTCAGCGCACGTTCCAGCTGAATGGAATGGGTTAAAATCGTAATATCCACTTGTTTATCGTCGACAGAGTTAAACGGAGAAACACAGGTTATCTCTTCATCCATGGGGGATAAAATCACATTATTTTTGTGGGATTAAAGGCTTTCTGGGAGGGTTTTATGTAGGCAGTACATATTTGTGTACATTTACAATAATCTAATGTAATTGTGTGTGGTAGATATGCTGTGTTTAAGCTCAACAACATACAATAAACACTTTATATCGTCAAACACAACCAGCTGGTAAAATATTTGAATGGCATAAAATGACATGTGTTCACCCTTTTCTCTGCAGAGTTTACCTCTGAACCCCAAACCATTCCTCAATGGTCTGACAGGCAAACCAGTGATGGTGAAGCTGAAGTGGGGGATGGAGTACAAGGGCTACCTGGTGTCGGTGGACGGATACATGAACATGCAGGTCGGTACAGCGAGAAACCATCAGGACCGTCCTCCACAAAAGAGATCAGGATCACTCTCTGTGGTGTCTGAATTTTATGCTTTCTGCAAAACTTTATTGTTCACTCACAACCAAGTCATTTCATTATTTTATTAATATTAATTTCATCCTTTTCATTTCAATAAACCTTTTCCAACCTTTTGCATGCAAATTCTGCATATTTACACACAAAACAATCTGAGATTCAAGAAAAAAATAAAGGCGTCTGCTCTTTCCTGCGCCTGCAGAATCTTACAATCTAAATTTGCACCAGAACCGTTTAGTCTGTTTGAACTGACTAAAGGTTTCAATCTTCAGGCTCACGTTTGTCTTGTATCATCTATGTTTTTTAAAGAAAAAATTAAGATCATTTCATACACTGAATTCAAGTAGTGTATCCAACAATGTATCCAAAACAATCTTTTATATCCATATGGTGGAGAAGCTGATTTTAGAACGTTCACCCATTGAAATTACAATCATGGGGAGAGTTTATTGACCTGTGCGTACGTGTTTCCTCGACAGCTGGCAAACACAGAAGAATTTGTGGATGGAGCGCTGGCAGGGCATCTCGGTGAAGTTCTGATCAGGTGAGTCTTTTTCCCTTCTCAAATTGGTTCCATAGAAGAGGATATTTAAAATGAAACCAGAATACCTATAAAAAATAAACCCATAATCATAATCGTACTCTAAATGAATGGCTGTCAGAAAGTTTTAATGTTACATTAACTGTATTGACCTGTTAGTGTGAGTGCTGTTGTGCGGTAATTTACGTTAATTCCACGTTGTGTGTTTCATCCTACAGATGCAATAATGTTTTGTACATCAGAGGTGTAGAAGAAGAGGAGGAAGATGGAGAAATGAGAGAATGATGACGAGGGCCCCGTTCTGTCTTTGTGTTATAGTTGAGTTCACTTGTTTGTGTTTTCACCATGTGAAACTGATGGATGCTTTTTTTCTTATAATTTTAATTTTTCTTTTTGTAAGCTGTATGCAGGATCAATCTCCCTTTGTAACATTGTGATACAGACACAATAAAAAAATATACTTTCTAAACCTGTTATTGTCTTTATTTCAGCATTTTTATTTACTTTTATTAGTACGTTTATGTTTCTTTTCTATAATTTTCATTTCCTGGTGTCACTGACTGGAGAATGAAGTGTCTTTTCTGGTGTGTGTTATAAATATTGATTCTTAAGCGTCATAAGTAAGTGCAGCCGTTAATGTTATTGCAGCCTTTTGGCCTGAATTCAGGATGCTTCTGAGTCACGCTGGTTAAATTTTGGCCACATTTCTGTTGTCCCTCCCCCTTTGTGCACTTTAAACCCTGGTGCAAACATTTACCTCGTCCACTGAAACCCCTTTAAACCACCGGGAGCGAAAGTGTGGGCGCCGTCGTTCAGAAATGTCCAGAAATCACAGACTGTTGGTGAGAAACGCCGATCAGGTGGTTCTGGTCTGTGACCGTGGGGAGAAGTTTCTGACCAAAGATGGAATGAAAAACCTGCGCGTGATCCAGAACGCCAGCATTGTCGTTGGAAGGTATGAACTGGAACAAAGACGACTGAAATCGTGTTTGAATTCGGTGCTTCTGTAAAAATTATACTCTTCAGTACTACAATGTTTCATGTTTGTAAAGTATTGATGTAGACTTTTAGGATCAGTCGTATGTGGTTATTCATTAATCAATGTGCTCCCTGTCGCCATCTGCTGGTTGTATGCCGTCATTACACCATATTTAATTTTGGGGGAATTATAATGAAAAAGGTTTTGCTTTATCTGTTATAAATGCTTTGATTTCCTGTTTAAATTGTGTATTTCTTCGTCCAGGGACGGGCTGATCAAGGCCGTGGGGCCGGCTGAAGCCGTCAGTCAGCAGTACTCGGGAGCCTCCTTCGACGAAGTCATCGACGCCGAAGGCCTGTGTGTCCTGCCCGGTCAGAGCTGAGCTTTTCCTCATCGTATTTCCTGCTCCCCCCTCACCCGCCCTCAACCAGCTCTCTGTCGTTGCAGGGCTGGTTGACGCCCACACCCATCCGGTCTGGGCCGGAGACAGGGTGCACGAATTTGCAATGAAGGTAAATTAGATCTTTTATTTTGATGAAAGGGTGCTGAACCGGGTGCTTCTTCTCCCCCCAGCTGGCAGGTGCCACCTACATGGACGTGCACCGCGCCGGCGGGGGCATCCACTTCACGGTGGAGCACACGCGGGCCGCCGCCGCCTCCGAGCTGCTGGGCTCCCTCAGGGGCCACCTGACCCGGATGCTGCGAGCGGGCACGACCCTGGTGGAGTGCAAGAGCGGCTACGGCCTCCAGCTGCACGCCGAGCTGAAGATGCTGGAGGCCATCGAGCAGGCCCGCCGCGCCCTGCCCATCGGCGTCTCCTCCACCTACTGCGGCGCCCACGCCGTGCCCAGGTACGAGCGCGGGCGGGCGGCGGCGCCCAACGCGGCCTCCCCGCGGACGGCCTTGAACGCTCCGGCGCTCCCCCCCAGGGGGATGACGGCGGCGGAGGCCACGGAGGACATCCTGGAGGTCCAGCTGCCGCGGCTGAAGGAGCTGATGTCCGCCGGGTCGCTCAGGGTGGACAACATCGACGTCTTCTGCGAGCGGGGCGTGTTCGACCTGGACTCCACGCGCGCCATCCTGACGGCGGGCAAAGAGCTGGGCCTCAACATCAACTTCCACGGAGACGAGCTCCACCCCATGAACGCCGCTCAGGTACCGTCCCGGCCCAGACCAACCTGGGATGTGTGAGTGTGAGTGTGAGTGTGTGTGTGTGTGTGTGTGAGGAAGTCCCATGTTTGTTACCATGACAACGGTTTCGTGAACAGAAGATCCCTTCTGTCTGCGGCGTCTTATGATCCTTCACCAGAGGGATGAAATCAAAGGAAATTACACAAATAGAATTTTCACCTCTTCGTCTCTTCGTCTGGGTTTGGAGCACAAGATGGTTTTATATTGAGACGCATCATTTTATCGATGTAATGAGCTGTGTTATTTAACCCAGCGGCCCCCAACCTCTTTATCGTCGGACCGGTCAATGCTCGACAATTTTACCGTGGGGGGGGGGGGGTACACATAGATTGTTTATGTTGCAAATCTAAAAAGAAACTTTCCACGTCTGTTTTTTAATAATTTTGATGCTTTTAACGCTCAAGTGACCGAGATGCAACCGAGAGAATCAGGTCATTTTTCAAAATAAAAGATTGTTCAGACTCAGATAATAAACACAACGGAAATAATCAATTATCTCTTGGCGGCCTGGTACCGATTGACCCACGGACCGGTACCGGTCCGCGCCCCGGGGGTTGGGGACCGCTGGTTTAAAGTCCAGAGTGGTTCTGTTTAAATCAGTAAATGTTCAGTTTCCTGTTTCGGTGAGTTGACTTTCAGGATGTCTTTAAAGTATTTGAAGGCGTTGACGGCGTTCCAGCTCGTGTTTGCGTGTCTTTGTCAGTTGGGTGCCGAGCTGGGAGCTTTGGCCATCAGTCACCTGGAGGAGGTCACAGACGAGGGAATCGCTGCCATGGCAACGGCGAGAACCGCCGCCGTCCTCCTGCCAACCACCGCTTATATCCTGAGGTTCTCCGACGGCGAGGCACAAGCACGCTCTTCTGTGTGTGTTATTAATAACGCCCGTGTGTGTGTGTGTGTGTGTGTGTGTGTGTGTGTGTGTGCGTGTTCAGGCTGCCGCAGCCTCGCGCCAGGGCCATGTTGGACGCCGGGGTCATCGTCGCCCTCGGCAGCGACTTCAACCCCAACGCCTACTGCTGTTCCATGGTGAGCGCTCCGGCCGGCCCCGCCCCTCGCCCCCCCCCCCTCTGTGACCCCTCCCCCTCCTCCCCTCAGCCAATCGTCATGCACCTGGCCTGCGTCAACATGCGGATGAGCATGGCGGAGGCCCTGGCCGCCGCCACCATCAACGCCGCCTACGCCCTCGGCCGCTCCGACACGCACGGCTCGCTGGAGGTGGGCAAGCAGGGGGACCTGCTGGTCCTCAACAACAGCCGGTAACCTCGCACGCCACGCCGCTACGTACAAAAGTGTTTTATTCAGGCAGAGTACCACGACTACAGAATACAGGGTCACGACAGCGCGTCGGGTTTGTGGTCGATCGGGTGGTCGGGGATCCCGTCCCGCCCCCCCGGTCCTTCAACAGGCTCGTGCGTTGCAGGTGGGAGCATCTGATCTACCAGCTGGGAGGACACCGGGAGCTGATCCGCCACGTGGTGGTGAAGGGCGAGGTGGTGGTGAAGGGCGAGGCGGCGGACGCGGCGACGAGCGACGCCTGCATTTGAAATAAACTCGGCTATGCTGAAACGAAAGCTACGGTCTCCTGAAGCCCCGCCCCCCTCCTTCAGGCTTCGTACTTCTTTCCCGTCCTGTGGATCTGCTGGTAGAGCGTCATGGAGAACGCCATGCCCAGGAGCTGGGGGGGGGACACAAGGCGTCGCGCTTAGGTTCACGTTGCCGCGGCGACGAGGGGTTGAAAAGCTGCGACCTCACCAACCTGTATGACCAACACGCACATGGCGATGGTTCCCAGGAGGTGCTTGTTGTCGTCCAGCCACTCCTCCACCTTCTCGTAACAACCCTGAGGGGGAGGAAAAGGCTTTTAAATCTCAAGTTTTCCTAAAATAGATAATTGTTCAGCGTTGGGACGGACTTCCTGTCGGAGGAACAGCCGATACGACTGTTGCTTCTGGCACAAACATCAAGCGTTCAGGAGATAAGCTGACGTCACTCACACACACACGCGCGCGCGCACGGCTTTGAACGCACATCAAAGAGATTTTAGATCCTCCGCTGTGCTTTGATGTGTCAACTGACCCGGGTCCAGAAGGCGTTGGAGGAGTTGCGCCCGCAGCCCTGGGAGAAGCGCTGGCAGCAGCGGTCGGGGACCACGTTCTCGTGCAGCGCGGCGTACCAGTCGCGGTGGCCCATCACGCCGCAGCATCGCCACTGTGGGGGGGCGGAGTTGTCGAAGGGCAACGGGCTCGTTTTCCGCGCACGCCGGGGGTCCTTACCTCGCCCTGGATGGTGTCCCAGGCCTCCTTCAGCCCGGCGTTGTTGTCCGTGGTGTACAGCGCCAAGCCCTCCGTCAGGTCCCGACGCGCGTTCTCGCCCACCTGGACAAACGGGAGCGGAGGGGCGGACCATGGGACATGCGAGCGCCGCCGCCAAGTCGACCGGAGCGCCTTACCTTGTCCGTGTAGACGAAGAAGAGGATGAGGAGAATGAGCTCCGCCAGCAGGATGATCAACAGGACGATGAAGAACTGAGGAAGAGGAAACGGGTTGATGGGTGAGCGTCACCCC
Source organism: Lagocephalus sceleratus (assembly GCA_911728415.1). NCBI lineage: Eukaryota > Metazoa > Chordata > Actinopteri > Tetraodontiformes > Tetraodontidae > Lagocephalus > Lagocephalus sceleratus. The sequence goes on along the minus strand of CAJVRN010000210.1, from coordinate 2,179,600 downwards.
AGCGACGGGGGGGGGGGGCGGTGCACTCACGCTCAGCAGGAGGCACTTGTTCTCCTTGATGGCACCCAGGCAGCCCAAAAAGCCCGTCACCATGACGATGCTGCCGAGCGTGATGATGAGGTTGGCGGCGGAGAGCGACGGGAAGGAGGGCGAGAGCGTGGCGAAGCTGCCCTGGGACACGGAGAGCCACAGGCCCACGCCCAACAGCCCGCAGCCGCCCAGCTGAAAGACAGGGAACAGTGTGAGCTTTCAATTTACTCCATTTATACCACGTGTGTGTGTGTGTGTGTGTGTGTGTGTGTGTGTGTGTACCCAGAAGAGCAGGTTGAATAGGAAGAGCATGTATTTGATGCAGCAGATGCAACCACGAGCCATGACTGAATCAAGAAATACTGAAAGAAACAAGATCAGACAAAACAGAAATATTTAAGTAAGAAATATTAAGAAATATTTAATGTTTAAATAAATAAGTAGTATTTGGTATTTTAGAACACGTACATAAAGAGCACAAGTATGTAAGAGCAGAACGAATAATACAAGTGTCAGGAACCACAGTGGCTGTAATATCTAATATTTAGACATTAAAAGGTCAAATATTGAGTAAATTTTAAATATTTGTTCAGAGTTAATGTATAAATGTATAAGTGTTTCAAAAGAGTTGACGCTGGAACGACAAACAGGCGTCGCGCCTCCTGGTGGTCACATCGAGTATTGCAGGTAACGAAGCGCAGATGGCGATAAAAATTGATCCAGAATCGATAAAAATCCAGAAGATCCATACCGGTTAAAGTTGAGAAACGGCGCAATGGAGCCTCTTGAGAGGAGAAACTGTGGGAGAAAATAAATACGACGTGTTAGTTGTGAAGCGCAGGGAAATGAAACATGACTGAGGCCACAACAACACTTTGGATTTTTATATCAATCAGTGTCACAAACCATTAACTAATGAGTAAACAGTCGTAACAATTATCTTGGACTTAATTAGTTGTAAAAGTCGATGTAAACAAAGATGAAGCAGAAGAGGTATTTAATAGGTTAATAAAAATAATGTAATAACTAAAACTTAAGTTCCCAGAAGGAAGATTCAAGCGATCAAAAACAAGCTATAAATTGTATTCATCTAGATTTTCGAAGTTAAATTCCTCAGTTCACTCATGTTTTGCCTGTAAAAGTTAAAAAAGTTAAGGGTTCTTTTGGCCGTGACGTCACTGAAGTTGGATTTGCGTTGTTTTTTTTTTTGTAGTTTTTTTTTTTTGTAGTTTTTCATAAGTTTGGGTTTAAAAACGGACAAAAGCGGTCCCAGGTCGCAGATAAAGCAGAAGTGTGCGTGTTCGAGCCCGTCCTGGGGAGAGCCTGGTCCCGATTGTTGTCATGTCCACGCTCCGGAGGGACATTTTCCTACCGTCCGTCCTGGAGCTCCTCTCCCCGGGGGAAGCGTGTCGAGGTCCGGCTGCACAGAGTCTCACATCCCGGCCCCCGCTGGAGCAGCACCGGGACCGAAGGACGACTTTCGCTTCGGTGAAGTTGTCTTTTGAAGTTCTGTCGACGGCCGGAGGAGATGAAGGAGAAGAAGGGGAGAAGAGGAGGAGGAGGGGGGTCTGGGACGGGGGGGGCGGAGCGCTGAGCGCATCCGGCGAGCTCCAGCGACTAGTGGCGGACGGCGGTACTGCAGGGACCTCATCATCGATTTAAATCAATTTATATTTGTTCAAATAGTCTTTAATGTGCCCGAATGTAACGGAGTAAACGTCAAGATTTGTGTTCTTCTGATTGGTTGTTGAGGTTTGTAACCCATATCTTGTTATTCAGACTGATATTAATCCATACCCTCGTCTGTGGGTGTGTCAAGCATCATGTTGTAATGTGGTGACTTCGTCCATAGTTATTAAATTAACTTAACTGTCATGCTTGCAACTTTTATGTCTTTTAGAAAACTCATTCTTTCTTCACACTTCAACTGTTGGTAGAGTTTTACAAAATGTCAGCTGGTCACAGCTCTTTTCTGTAAGACCCCCACCTTCCATCTTTCACAACACAGGAGGGGGCCGCATCCCCTCCTCCTTATGCTCAACATCCCGTCAGTCTGCTGAAGAATTCACCGTCTTCGATTTATCTTGTAAATTCATGATTCAGCAATTTTCCAACATCGAGCTCAAATTTTCCATTTTGATGACCCCCCCATGCGGTGTAGAACGACCTTGTGGCTCTACATGTATGTATGTATGTATGTATGTATGTATGTGAGTGAGTCAGCCAACCAGCCATCATAAGTTCAAGAAAGCTTTCATCTTTTTGACAGTTGTCAAGACTTTGACTGTTTCATTGCAGCCATCTGTTGTTTCAAAATGTCAGCTGGTCACAGCTCGTTTCTCTAAGACCCCCTCCTTCCACCTCGTACACCACAGGAGGGGACACGGCCCCCTCCTGGCCCCTCCTCAGACATGGCAGGATTTGAACACGACGTCTGCACCTCGGCGACTTACGGTTCGGTTCTCTACCCACCACACCGTCGTCAGTGACAAGTGGAGGTGTTCCCTGTGTGCTTTTGTCTCTCTGCTCTGAGTGGCTGAGTGTAAAATGGGCCTCAAGAGAGTTGAACACACAACCTTTAGAAGACTGACAAGTCAAGAGTCCCCTTCTCTGCCCCCATGCCACCAGGGATCATGTTAGGGGATGTTCTCTGTGTGCTTTTAACTCATTATTGTGGTTTAGCGGAAAAACAAGCTCAGGGGATTTGAACCCACAACCTTCAGAACATTACCTAGAGACTAGCACAGTGTCTTGCCACCACCCCATGAAGGGCACCTGTGAGAAGCTGTTCTCTGTGTGTCTTTAACTCTCTACTTTGAGTGGTTTAGTGCAAAAACAAGCTCAAGAGATTTGAACTCACAACCTTTAGAACAGTGTATAGATACAGAACCATTATGTTGCCACCACCCCATGAAGGGCACCCACCTGAAGCTGTTCTCTGTGTGTCTTTAACTCTCTACTTTGAGTGGTTTAGTGCTAAAGAGAAGACTTGAACCCACAACCTCAAGAACACTGGAAACCTGTTCTTGCCACCACAAGGGTCACCTGTCTGGTTCACACCCCTTAAGACATTTCACCAACTACAAACCAAGAGAGGCTTGAACCAACAATCTTCAAACCCTGAAACAGGGGTGTCAGCGTCCAGTCCCCAAGGCCATGACCCAGACAGCTTTCCTGATCTCAGGGTGGAAATCTTTCTCCAACATTCCCATTTGAAGGCCTGTTTCCACCTGGAAGAAACCTGGGCCGGATCACATCCCTTCAAACTGGGAGCTCAGTGTCTGTGTTGAAAAGCTTATTTCCCTTTGCCCCTCCCTCTATTGGACAAGCCGATTCAGTTGTGTCACACAGTCATTGTAGGATCTGACACACGTGAAGTATGAGCTCGGGGTAGTTTTATTTTTATGTCCAAATGCAAATAAATTTGCAGTTATGAAGCAATATCAAGAAAACATATTGTACCTGAATTATTAAAAACAGACTTACCTCCTGTTCAACAGTTACACACAAACCAAACCATCTTGAAACATTATAAATACTGAACAGAAAATGTCAAATAAAAATACAAAACATACAAAAACAAGAGAAGCGTTTTCCTTTTCCTCTCTGGATCATCCTCTAATCTTTAAAGCGACAGTTTATTTCCTGTGGGGAGGGACATTTTTCAGGGGTTTGCCAGCATCTGCAGACATTTCCCAGGATGCACTGGTGTCAGCCGTGACTGCGCACTGTGAGGAGGACGAGGAGGAGGAGGAGGATCTTCATCACCATTCGCCCTCCTCTGGTCAGCCCAGGACCCATCGGTCGGACTGGGACGAGTTGAGCAGCACGGACTCGCTGCTCTCGCCCTGTTCGCTCTGAAACACACGTCACACACGTTCACGGCTCCTGACTGCAGGATGGACTGAGGGTCACACACACTCACCCTCACTCTCACACTCACCCTCACACACAATCACTCACTCACTCTCACACACACTCACTCTCACACACACACACTCACACACACACTCACTCGCTGTCACACACACTCACTCACTCTCACACTCACACACACACACTCACTCTCACACACTCACACACACACTCACTCGCTGTCACACACACTCACTCACTCTCACACTCACTCACTGTCACACACACTTGCACACACACACACACTCACTCACTCCTCACACACACACACACACTCACTCACTCTCATACACACTCACTCTCACACACTCACACACACACTCACTCACTGTCACACACACTCACTTACTCTCACACACTCACCTCACACACTGTCACACACACACTTACTCTCAAACACACTCACTCACTCACACACACTCTTACACACACACAGTCACTCTCACACACACACAGTCACTCTCACACTCTCACTCACACATACTCAGTCTCACACACACACTCACTCACTCACTCTCATACACACTCACTCTCCCACACACTCTCACTCACACTCACTTGCGCACACTCACTTGCAAACACACTCACTCTCATACACAGTCACTCACACACACACACTCACACTCTCACTCACACACACACTCACTCACTCACTCTCACACACACTCACACACTCACTCACACACACCTTGGTAGCAATGGCGCGGAGCTTTCCCAGCAGCGAGGGTTTCTGGGCGTAGACCACGTCGTCGTCAGGCTCCTCCCCTTCGGCCAGGGCACAGCTGTCTGCAGCTGGAAGCTCACACTCCTTGTTGGCGGACATCACCAGACGGGAGTACTTGTACTCCAGCCTGAAGACAAACCGGGGTTACAGCGGCACGAGCTCTCGCTCCACGGCTGAGTCTTTGAAGCCAAGCCCCTGGACCTCTTGTTCTTCTTCCAGAAGTAGCAGGTGAGGGAGACGAGCAGCACGGCCGCGAAGGCCCCCACGCCCACCACCACCATCAGCCACAGCGCGATGGCCTCGCAGGGGGACGAGTGTCTGGGGGGCAGCGCCGCGCCTTTGGTGCACAGCTTGGGCTCGTTCCACATGTACAGAGTTTCCTGGACAGGGACAGACGTGGGACAGAGGACGACACAGGAAGCGTCAAAGCAGTGTGTGAAGGAACTACAGCGACGCCTCGCTATCACGCTGTTCACCCTTCGTTTTTTTTCACCCAACAGGCGGAGGAAGAAGTTTGAACTTTGAGAGTGTTTAAATAAGAGAACTGTGAGAACATGTTAAAGCCTGTGAGAAGAGTGTATAAAAGTGGATAAAAGTGTGTGTTGAGGGGCTTTAAAACCTTAAAACATGTAAAATAATTGTAAAAAATAAAGCTGTTTACTTTGCGGATTTCGTCTATCGCGGGTTATTCCTGGAATGTGACCCCCAATAAACGAGGGTTCACTGTATAAATAAAACTAGAAAGCACTCGGAGAGCGCAGACCTCCGCCAAGTTTATATAAATATCAATAAAATCCGTCTTCTGGATCAGATCCGGATCAGCCTTTGGAATATGATAGAGGATCCCATTGTCCATCCTTGGGTCAGATCTCATGAGGTTTGGTCAATAATTAACAGATATTGAGAAACAACATGTTTGGACCCGTTTACCACAATGTTAAGGAACATTTAAAGTGATCCAGAATCCAGGATTTCTTCTGGATCACCCCCAAAATGAAACCAGTTCTTCCTTTTCACATTTACAACAAATCCTGAAAGTTTCATCAAAATCGGTCCAGAACTTTTTGAGTTATGTTGCTGACAGACAGACAGACAGACAGACAGACAGGCAGGCAGGCAGGCAGGCAGGCAGGCAAGCAGACAAAAACATAACCTCCTTGGTGGAGGTAATAATCATATTATTGCCAAAGAGGACAACAAAGTGTGTGTATAGAAAGCTTTGTGTTTGAATCTCTTATGAAATCACGAGTGTGTGTGTGTGTGTGTGTTACCTGAACGCCACCCTTGCACGCCCCCTCTATCTCGTGGTAGTCGTCCTCGCTGCAGCGCGGGCAGGCGGCGGCGCTCTCCCACAGGAAGTGAAACGTACATCCATCGCAGGTTCCTGCCAGGCAGGAGCTTCAACACACACACACACACACGCACACACACACACACACACACACACACACACAGATGAAGGTGACCGGCCTCGGCGGTCCCTCCGTGCGTGTCCCTCACCTGGGCACCGACAGCTCTCCTCGCTCCGACTTCTCCGGGTTGCAGCGCACGGTGATGACGGAGCTCCGGCCTTGGTCACATGACGCCGTCGCCTGCCTCGACCTGAGGAGAGGGCGTTAGACTTCGCCGACACGCGCTCCGCCCCTCGCTCCGCCCCTCGCTCCGCCCCTTGCGCTCTACCTGTAGTAGAAGTTGATGTCGGGAACAGACTTGGGGTTGTCGGGGAACAGGTCCGGCGCCGCGTTGATGCCGTCCAGGACGGTGTCCACCGTCGCTCCTGGAAACCACAGAGTGAGAACCGCGCTTGCCTTCGCGCCGCCGCCGCCGCCGTCTTACCGATGAAAGTTTCCGCGAGGCCGATGGACTGAGAGGAGATGGACATCCTGAAGCCCCGCCCATCGGCGGGGATGATGGTTGACTGACAGATGAAGCCTTCCACCGAGTTCACGAACTGGGCGCCGTCGCCCTGCTCGTCCTTGCTGGACACGTCGGTCACGTTATCGGAGCAGACCGCCGCCCGCCTCCCCTGCGGCGGGAGAAAGATAGGCGTGAGCTGCGTTGCCATGACAACGCGCCGGCCTCCCTTCCAAACCCCCCGGGGCTTCACCTCGTTGCCGCACAGGCTGACGTTGAACACGTGCAGGTACTTGGTGCCCTTCGAGGTGAAGCTCGGCCCGATGACCAGCGAGGCCACGTCGCTCATGGGGCCGAGGTCAAAGGTCACCGTGCGGTTGTCCTCCGTGTAGCTGAAGGAGCAGTCGCTGTAGCACAGAGAGTGCTCCTGGAGGGACAAGCCATTCCAACGGTTCATCACGGGGTCCCAGAACCGCGTCTGCCGGTGGTTCTGACCCACCTTGTTGCTCACGCTGCCCGGCCCGCACGCCGCGCACGCGTCCCGGCCGTAGATGTGGCGCCCCGACAGGTACGTGCCGGGGGGGCACTCCCGGCACCGGTTGGTCTCCGCGTCGATGAAGAAGCCGGCGGGGCAGGGGACGCAGGAGGACCCGGCCCGGCGGGAGTTCTGGGGCACCAGCGCGCAGGCGCGGCAGGACGAGGCCACGCCGTCCAGGGCGTTGCTCACGCTGACCGAGTACACCTTCGCCACGTCGTCGATGTACCGCCGCGCCTGGGGGGGAGGGGGGGGGGGCGCTCAGTGTGGTCTACGCCCAGAAAGCCTCGCTGCTGGGAAAGGTCCGCGCCATTGCTACCAAGGTGTGTGTGAGTGTGTGTGAGTGAGTGTGTGTGAGTGACTGTGTGTGTGTGTGTGTGAGTGACTGTGTATGAGAGTGAGTGTGTGTTGGAGTGAGTGTGAGTGAGTGTGTGTGTGTGTGTGACTGTGTATGAGAGTGAGTGTGTTTGCGAGTGAGTGTGAGTGAGTGTGTGTGTGTGTGTGTGTGTGACTGTGTATGAGAGTGAGTGTGTTTGTGAGTGAGTGTGAGTGAGTGTGTGAGTGAGTGTGTGTGTGTGTGAGTGACTGTGTATGAGAGTGAGTGTGTTTGCGAGTGAGTGTGCGCAAGTGAGTGTGAGTGAGTGTGTGAGTGAGTGTGTGAGTGAGTGTGTATGAGAGTGAGTGAGTGTGTGTGTGTGAGTGACTGTGTATGAGAGTGAGTGTGTTTGCGAGTGAGTGTGAGTGAGTGTGTGTGTGTGTGTGTGAGTGACTGTATGAGAGTGAGTGTGTTTGCGAGTGAGTGTGAGTGAGTGAGTGTGTGAGTGAGTGTGTGTGTGTGTGAGTGACTGTGTATGAGAGTGAGTGTGTTTGCGAGTGAGTGTGAGTGAGTGTGTGAGTGAGTGTGTGAGTGACTGTGTATGAGAGTGAGTGTGTGAGTGAGTGTGTGTGTGTGTGACTGTGTATGAGAGTGAGTGTGTATGAGAGTGGGTGTGTGCAAGTGAGTGTGAGTGAGTGTGTGAGTGAGTGTGTGAGTGAGTGTGTATGAGAGTGAGTGAGTGAGTGAGTGTGTGTGTGAGACTGAGTATGTGTGAGTGAGAGTGTGCGAGTGACTGTGTGTGTGTTGAGAGTGACTGTGTGAGCCCTGACTGTGCGTCAGCGAAGGGGACAAAGCGAAGACGACTTACGTCGGACGCCCGGTTGGTCCTCTGGAAGGCCCACGTGTAGGTGACGGACACGTTCCTGGTGACGCTGTGCGAGAACGCCTGTTTGCTCTTGCTGCCCTCCCAGGACTCCACGACCGTGGTGCTCTTGCTGTTCACGTCCTGCAGGGGGCGCAGTCCGCCGGGCGGGGTGAGAAACAGACCTGGCGTACCCACCGCCGTTTTGTTCGCCTACCATCATGAAGTAGAGCTCGCAGTCGGCGGAGCAGACGGTCTCGAACACGAAGGCGACCTGGCCGAGCTCGTTCCCGCTCAGCCCCGACAGCGAGGCGGGCACCCTGGCGGGGGGGGGACAGACGTGAGAGGGGCGGTCCTCCCCGCCGCCGCCGCCTCTCCCGACGCCACCTACTTGAACCCCGGCACGTGCAGGGTGAGGATGAGGTAGTCGTTGTCCGTGCTTCCCGCTCCGCTGCGCACGTGGTCGCCGGCGACTTCCCACCCTGACGACCACCGCACGAGAAACGCTCAAAACCTCCGCCGAGGCCGACGGACGCTTCTAGACCAGGGGTGCTCAATACGTCGATCGCGGTCTACCAGTCGATCGCCGAGGTGCTACCGGTGGATCGCGCGGCAATCAGATCCGATCCCGTCTGTTTCCATGGCTACGATGTTGCGTGTTTGGCTTGCCTGTTGAGCGCCCTGAGGTGACGCTGTCGTGAACTGGCGTCACTTGATTGATACACAGGGCAACCAGTCGGATGACGTATGATTTTTTTTTTTTTTTTTCGTACAATCGGGTCACCGAGCACGCTCAAACAACGCCCCCAGGCGCCGCGAAGCTAACGAGCTAGCCGCTAACAAGCTAGCATTTTCGGACTCGACGCTGAATTCCCGCCAAAAGAGCGAGCTGAGAGAGACGAAGGCGAAGTTGAACACGTTTGGGTCTCATCCTGACATGCGTATTTAATTTGGACATTTCAAGAAAAACAATAACTGGTGCGGTTATGTGAAGAAAACAAATTATTCTCATTCGTTTGGACATTTAATTGTCTGAAGTTAACGAAATTGCGCTGTATGTGCACAAAAGTATATTTGGTAAATACATTTTGAATGGTGTCTTGGTGGTAGATCACCGTGGGTCGGTCATTCGAAGAGTTGAAAAAGGGTCGTAAAAGCGCGAGCACCCCTGTTCTAGACGCTCCGATTTAACGAAAAAAAAAAAAAAGCGCCCCGCCGAGGGGACGCGTGCGCGCCACCGTTCATGTCGTCGCATTTGGAGTTCCCCACGTTGAAGCAGGAGGTCTTCATGTTGGGGGGCAGCACGTTCCACCACTTGTACTCGTACCCCAGCACCGGCTCCGTCCCCGCCGGGCAGGCGGAGCAGTCTGGAACGAGAGCCTTTCAGGGGCGCGGGCCCTCGGCCGAAGGTCGGGAACGGCCCCGGGCTTACCGTTGGTGCCGTCCGAGTGGGTCCCGGGCGGACAGGGCAAGCAGGTGGAGTCGTTGCTGTTGTGGTAGCCCGGGTTGCAGGGGGGGCACGGCTCCCTCTGGCCCACCGGGGGCAGCGCCGCCGCGCCCGTGGCGTTCTCCACGCAGATCTTGGGCTCCACCCACCGGTACAGCACCTGCGTCTGCAAAAGGCGAAAGCCCGCGGCCGGTGACGCTCGGGGGCCGATACGGGAAGGGAGGCGCGGAGCGAGGGAACTGACCCTCCCTTCGCTGTCGCACGCCGTGTGGATCTGGAAGTAGTCCTTCTCCGAGCAGGGCGGCCTCACCTTGCACTCGGGCCAGCCCTCCCCTGATGGGGGGAGATGGGGGACAGGGGGGAGACGGGGGACAGGGGGGAGACAGGGGGAGATGGGGGACAGGGGGGAGACAGGGGGAGATGGGGGACAGGGGGAGACAGGGGGGAGATGGGGGGCGGGGGGGGACAAGGGGGAGATGGGGGAGATGGGGGACGGGGGGAGATGGGGGCGGGGGAGATGGGGGACAGGGGGAGACAGGGGGAGATGGGGGACAGGGGGAGATGGGGGACAGGGGAGACAGGGGGAGATGGGGGACAGGGGGAGATGGGGGACAGGGGGAGACAGGGGGAGATGGGGGACAGGGGGAGATGGGGGACAGGGGGAGACAGGGGGAGATGGGGGACAGGGAGGAGATGGGGGACAGGGGGAGATGGGGGAGATGGGGGACAGGGGGAGACAGGGGGAGATGGGGGGACAGGGGGAGATGGGGGAGATGGGAGACGGGGGGAGATGGGGGACAGGGGGAGACGGGGGGGACAGGGGGAGATGGGGGACAGGGGGAGATGGGGGAGATGGGGGGAGATGGGAGAGGGGGATGGGGGACAGGGGGAGATGGGGGACAGGGGGAACAGGGGGAGATGGGGGACAGGGGGAGATGGGGGTGGGGGACAGGGGAGACAGGGGGAGATGGGGGGACAGGGGGAGATGGGGGAGTGGGGGACAGGGGGAACAGGGGGGAGATGGGGGACAGGGGGAGATGGGGGACAGGGGGGATACAGGGGAGATGGGGGACAGGGGAGATGGGGGAGATGGGGGACAGGGGGAACAGGGGGGATGGGGGACAGGGGGAGATGGGGGACAGGGGAGATGGGGGGAGATGGGGGACAGGGGGATACAGGGGAGATGGGGGACAGGGGGAGATGGGGGGAGATGGGGGGAGATGGGAGACGGGGGGATGGGGGACAGGGGGAGATGGGGGACAGGGGGGATACAGGGGGAGATGGGGGACAGGGGGAGATGGGGGGGATGGGGGACAGGGGGGAGACAGGGGGGAGATGGGGGACAGGGGGGAGATGGGGGGGAGATGGGGGACAGGGGGGATACAGGGGGGAGATGGGGGACAGGGGGGAGATGGGGGACAGGGGGGATACAGGGGGAGATGGGGGACAGGGGGGAGATGGGGGGGAGATGGGGGACAGGGGGGATACAGGGGGGAGATGGGGGACAGGGGGGAGATGGGGGACAGGGGGAGATGGGGGGAGATGGGGGACAGGGGGATACAGGGGGAGATGGGGGCAGGGGAGATGGGGGACAGGGGGGATACAGGGGGGAGATGGGGGACAGGGGGGAGATGGGGGACAGGGGGGATACAGGGGGGAGATGGGGGACAGGGGGGATGTCACTGTCTGCTATAAACGGTGGACTTTGGTGAGCCATGGCTCAGGTGTCGGGGATGATACCCACGTGAGTAGTGGTGCTCGGGGCACGCCGTGCAGGACGACGCCCCCTTGATGGAGAAGGTGTTGCTGGGACACGGCTCGCAGGACGAGGAGCCGGGCGCCGGGCTGAACCAGCCGGGTCGGCAGGGGAAGCACTCGGAGGTGTAGGCGACACCTCGGGGAAGCACGGCAGTGTGAATGCAGCCGCGCTCGGCTTCGCCGCGCTCCGGCGGCGTTTACCTTCGATCTGAATGTTCTTCAGCAGCACGGGTTTCACCATCTTGCCTCCCACCAGGATCCCAGTGGTCCTCCAGTACAAGATGTTGGTGCCGGACTTGAGATTCACCTGCAAACGCCCCAGAGCGGAGCATCTAGATCAGGGGTGGGCAGACTTTTTGACCCGCGGGCCACAACGGGTTCTAAAATGTGACAGAGGGGCCGGGCCAGGAGTGTTTGGGCCCATCACATGTAGTGTGTGTAAACCCCAAAACACAGTAAGAACACACACATACATGTACAACCCGGTTTATTAACAGATTTACACTGAGGACCGTCTTTGTGTAGTGGATGGTATATTGTTTATAGGTTGCCATGACAACAAGAACCTTTATTTCTTTAATGATACGGTTGTTTGGAGCGATTTTGAGATGTTCATTTTATGTGTAAAATTTATATACAAAGTTCAAAAAGAAAATAATAAGTTATGTGATTGTGTGAAGCGCATGTGAGCGGTAGCGCCATCTATCGGGGAAACGTGGGCGTTGCAGGAAAGGGGAAAATTAACGAGGTTTTGACGATAATTTGGGCGAGTTCGGCGGGCCGGATTGGAAAGCCCAACGGGCCATATGTGGCCCACGGGCCGTAGTTTGCCCACGTCTGACCTACAGTCTGCGGCTGAGCAGCGGTGACGTCCTCAGTGTGTGTGTGTGTGTGTGTGTGTGTGTGTTGAAGCTACTCACGGTGTGCGTGTCCCATCCTCCGTTGTTTGTAACTTTGATCCACTTTTGGTCGTCGGTCTGGACCATCTCCTGACACTGCTCGTTCTGGACCTTAAGAGAGGTTCCGCGTCATCACAAACTGTTCGGACGGCGGCGGGCAGAAGCCGAAGCGCTGCAGCGGTCCTCACGTAGAACTCAAAGAAGATGTTGTTGTCGGGGTACTGGTAGGTGAAGGACACGGAGCCCTGTCTCTCCAAGTGGACGGCATAGACCAGCGACACTGTGCACTCGTCCCGGTTGGACTCCAGATACAGACCCTGAGGCGTCCACGAGGAGCTGCACAGAGAGGACGTGGACCAGGGGTCAGCATGTGGACCAGGGGTCAGGACGTGGACCAGGGGTCAGCACGTGGACCAGGGGTCAGGACGTGGACCAGGGGTCAGCACGTGGACCAGGGGTCAGGACGTGGACCAGGGGTCAGCACGTGGACCAGGGGTCAGCACGTGGACCAGGGGTCAGGATGAGGACCAGGGGTCAGGACGTGGACCAGGGGTCAGCACGTGGACCAGGGGTCAGGACGTGGACCAGGGGTCAGGACTCGGGCCAGGGGTCAGGATGAGGACCAGGGGTCAGGACGTGGACCAGGGGTCAGCACGTGGACCAGGGGTCAGGATGTGGACCAGGGGTCAGCACGTGGACCAGGGGTCAGCAGGTGGATCAGGGGTCAGCACGTGGACCAGGGGTCAGCACGTGGACCAGGGGTCAGGACGTGGACCAGGGGTCAGCACGTGGACCAGGGGTCAGGACGTGGACCAGGGGTCAGGACGTGGACCAGGGGTCAGCACGTGGACCAGGGGTCAGGACGTGGACCAGGGGTCAGCACGTGGACCAGGGGTCAGGACGTGGACCAGGGACCAAAAGAGTCTAACGAGACTTTTTTTATAATTCAACATTTGTCTGTGATCCAGATGCAGCCATCAAAGGAGCCACATCTGGACCCGAGCCGTGGGTTCCCGACCCCTGGTGCGGACAAGAGTTCCCCTCAGACCAGAGGTGAACTGTGTGTGTGTGTGTGTGTGTGTGTGTGAGGTCACCTGTTGCAGGCCTGGACATCCTCCCCGTTTGGACCCGGGTCCAGGAAGCTGGCCAGGTTGGTGAAGCCCGCGGGGACGACGTCCCACTGGTCAAAGCGGAGGCTGCTGCCCAGAGAGTAGGACCCCGCCTCACAGGGCGTGCACTGCTGCTCCTTCATCTCCAAGAACATCCCAGATGGGCAGGAGAACGCTGGGGGGGGGTCACGTGATGGGTAAACACACACACACACACACACACACACTCACACACACACACTCAGTCACTCACACACACACACTCAGTCACTCACACTCTCACTCACAAACTCACTCATTCACTCACTCACACACACACACACACACACACACTCACACTCACACACTCAGTCACTCACACACACTCACTCAGTCACTCACACTCTCAGTCACAAACTCACTCGCACTCTCAGTCACACACTCACTCACACTCTCAGTCACACACTCACACTCTCAGTCACACACTCACTCACACTCTCTCACTCACACACACACTCTCGCTCTCTCACTCAGTCACTCACACTCACTCAGTCACTCACACTCTCAGTCACACACTCACTTACACTCTCAGTCACACACTCACTCCCACACACTCGCTCTCTCACTCACTCTCACACACTCACAGTCACTCTCACACTCACTCACACATTCACTCACACAGTCTCTCACTCACTCTCACACACACTCTCTTACTTACTCTCTGTCTCTCACACACACACACACACACACACACACACACACACACACACACACACACACACACACACACAGGGGGTACCTACAGCATTCTGTTCCTCTGGTGGGAGGTGGGAGGTCTGAACAGGAGCCTGGGTTCAGGGGGATGGCGACCCTCCATCGGGACCCGGTGCTGTCACACTCGGTGTACTGGTAGTAGTAGTCCGTCTGCGCCGCGCGGGGACACAACAACGTCAGGGAAACACCCCGTTCGGTTCCGCCGACCTGCCCGTGACCTCCCCCGAACCCACGCTTCAACCCCAATTTGAATAGTCTGAAGCGAAGGTGCCGCGATGCAGGGGTCAGACCACTCGCCCGCCCCGAGCCTGGCTCCGCTCGGCAACAAAGGCCGTTCGGGAGGGAAGAGCCCGGGCGGCGGCGACGGCGGCTGACCCTGGTCGCCATGGCGACCGGCAGCTGGAACAGCCGCGGCCCCATTAGGAGCGCGGCGGCGGTCAATCCGCCAAGCGGCCTGCTCCCGTCGCGACGTTCGAAGCGCTGGAAGACCGCGCCCCGGAGGAACGCCATCAGAAGAAGAAGCTGAGCTTCTGATTGGACACATTCAGGAGGGAGGACGTCTCCTGGTGTCCCCGTCTCCCGTACACGCCCTGTGTCTTCACTAAACCCGCAACACAAGCAGCTCAGTTGAATTTTAAACACCAAATTTCATCTCTCTTGAAGAAACAACTCCGACTCCAACCTGAGTGTTCCTCTTCACTTGTGCTTCTAGAGCTTAAGAAAATGGGAAAATGTGCAAAAAGGAGTTTTGAATGAATTTTTAATCATCCCAATGACTCAGTTTCTTTCTTTTTTTTTCTCCAATGAACAATTTAAGACAACGTAGAACACAAAAATATGCAAAATAACACAACCCGTTCATTTAATTTGCACATGCAGGGCGGTGTGTGAGGGCACAGCTTTAGCAGATGTGTTCCTTCAGTCCTTCTGAGGCCCAAGCTCACATCTCCTCTTACTCGCCCCAGCTGGGGATTTTGGTTTTGGTTTTTAATGCAGCGGAGAGTCATTTCGACAACAGGAGGGTTAAAAAAAACGCATTTGTTGTCCCCTGATAAGAGCATCGGGACCAAAGTGACACTCCGTGACACACAGGAGCGCTGACGTGGGAACAGTCGAACACAACACCCCGTCTACGGGATAATTCATCAGCGCACAGATAAGGGATGACGTGGGCCCTTTGTGTCCCAGCGGGGACGGCCCTTGATGGTGCACCACCCCCACCCTCCCCACACACACACACACACACACACAAACAAACAAATCGTGGACGCGTCACGGGCGGCTGACCGCCTCATTAGGACGTCGCCCAGCAACCGGAGGGATGTACCTGCCGAGGAACGGGGGGGGGGGGTGCAGCTGGTGATGCGCATCGTGCACGAACAGGAAGGTCAGTCGATGAGGTGATGGAGGGACACGCGGTCCACCCACGACCGCTTGACAACAGTCGCAGTCGGACACACACACACACACACGAAGGCGCTGGGTCCGGTCCAGTCGACCTCCTGAAGTCATCTTCGAGTCAGGGGGGAGGTTTCAACAGCGCCAAACTCGAGATGCGGCTCGTTTTCTGCGCCGTTCAGGACTCTCACGAGCCACTGATGTCGCTCTGGAGTCAGACGGGCCACAGCCCCCCCCCCTCCCGTCCCCCAGCCCCCCCCACGGAATATCGACATGAAGAGATAATTACGCACGGGCGTCGGGGGCGTTGCGTGAACACAAGTGCGTTCATCCTGCTCAGAAACAGGCTGGGGGGGGGGCCAGCGGGCGGCGTCACCCCCCCAGGAGCGCGTCTATGTCCAACACCAAGCGCGCTTTAATCCGATCACCGTCGGCCGTGCGCCAAAGACGCGCCGCGCGCTCGCGACGCGTCCGCCGTCGTTGCGACGACCCCAAGCGGGGTTACGTCCTGTATGATGTGTCCTTTATCTCGTCTGGATGATTCGAGGCGTGCGTGCGTGCGGGGGGCTGCGGGGGGGGGCGCACTCACCTCGTCGCACGGCCGCGTCTCCCCGGCGGACGCGTGAGCGGCGAGCAGCAGCAGCAGGAGGCAGCGGGACGCGCCGGAGGCCCACGCCCGCTCCCGCATCGTCGGCCCCGGGACTCGCACACCCGCCTGGACCCGCGGATGTGGTGCGTGATGCCGAGGCGCGTGCGCGTGTGCGTGCGCGTCTCGATCACCTGCCTGTCCCGCAAACCGACGCGGCAGATTCAATTTCCGCTCCCAGCTTTCAAAGTAAACTTCACGATACTCTCAAACAAAACATGCATTTATTTATTTTTTTTAAAGTATGTTGCTATAAAACAAAGTAGATTCATGAGTAAATACTTTCTTTATTGTTTTGGGTTGTTCATCTTTATGTAGATTTGTGTTTCAAAAGCAAAGGACAGTAAATGCTTTTAGTGTGAAAGATCCGACCCTCAGTCGGTTTGAGTATCTGTGATTTCACTAAAATAAAAACATCCCTAAACCAGAGATCATAAATTATTTCATGAAGACAAACGAATTTGAAAATAACAACTTGAAATAATAACTAATCATAATAACTAATCATTATAAAAAAAAAACACGTTACTTGAACTGGAACTTATATGACACGTGGAAAGGTTGTGAAAAAAAACCCATAAAAATAAAAAAAATAAAGCAAACCCAGTGGCGACTGTGTTCGCAAAGAGGGGTGCGCAAATTTCCTTTCGTGTGACACTTCAAAGTATGAATAAAGATCGGGATCACGACAAAACAGGCTACGATGTTCGGTATAATTTTAAGAAATCGCTGGATTATCAACACAACATATATGCACCCGCACAATGTGCATGGTATATTAAATAAACAGATGTATCTAAAGGAAAAATAGATTTTCCAAGAAGGGTTTGCTGGCGCTGTACCGTATTATTCTGGTGATTATTATTATTTAGGTGATTATTATCATTATTACGGTGACTCGTTTAATCTGGGTGTGTGCAGTACCACGTCTGGCCGCTGGAGGTCAGCGCGGCGCCACCCTTGTGTGGTCGTTCGCGACGGGGAGGGGAAGAAGAAGAGAACCCGGAAATGACGTCGACCAAAACATTTCCATCTGACAGTTGTTAAAACACCAACATTTCTGCTCTTTCCCTCACTCAAACTCCACCTCGCGTCAAACACCTCTGGCCACTGCCTTGCGGTTTTGTTTTGTTTTAAGAGCGGATTTCCCCCAGTAATGACGTCAGAAGGACAGCCGCGGCCGCCGCGTTTGTTCAGCTGCGGTTGATTTATTTATTTCTTTATTTCTTTATTTATTTATTTATTTTGCGCTAACTAACCGGTGATCCTCGACCCGCCACAGAAAGCCGTCCCATGGCGATCTACGAGCCGAACATGACCATATATAGCCCGGCCAGGGAGCTCCCCGGACGGTGAAATGTAAACGGAGACTCGCCGAAAGAGGCCGAAAACAAGAGCCGAACCCCCGAGGACGAAACCGTCTTCGCCATGTCCTCCGACCAGGTTATCGCCATCGTCATGGACGACAAGATATTCGAGGTGAACAAGAAGAAGCTGATCGAGAAGAGCGACTATTTCCGCGCCCTGTACAGCTCCGGGATGAGGGAGTCCACGGAGGACTGCGTGCAGCTGCAGGGGCTCAGCGTGCCGGGCCTGGAGCTGGTCCTGGAGTTCATCAACACCTCCAAGGTCCAGGTGGTCAACGAGACCCTGGAGGACCTGATCGAGACCGCCTCCTTCCTGCAGGTCACCTCCATCCTGAAGCTGCTGACGTCCGAGATCCGCCTGGACAACTGCGTGGAGCTGTACGGGCTCTCCGAGGTCTACGGGACCCACGACCTGCACCTCGCCTGCCTCAAGTACATGAGCTGCTACTACCACCCCATGCTCAGGCGCCCCGAGTTCGCCAGCCTCCCGCCCGCCGTCAGGAGCCAGGTCAAGGACATGCGGATGAAGGGGACCGCCACCCTGGTGGCCATCGGCGACTTCAGCTGCCTGTCCCTGGACGTGCCCGACCAGGACGAGCCCTGGTCCATGCTGAGGTACGGGGAGGTGGAGCAGCGCTGGAAGCCTCTGGCCAACAACCTGCCCTCGGACATGATCAACGTGCGGGGCTACGGCTCGGCCATCCTGGACAACTACCTGTTCATCGTGGGCGGGTACAGGATGACGAGCCAGGAGATCTCGGCGGTGCACTGCTACAACCCCTGCAGGAACGAGTGGAACCAGGTGGCCCCGCTGAACCAGAAGAGGTACGACCCGGACCCGGGGGGCGCGTCGGGCCTCGCCTCCCCCCCGCCGCTCACGCGCGTCCCGCTTCTCCCGACAGGTCCAACCTGAAGCTGCTGGCGGTGGAGGGGAAGCTGTACGCCGTGGGGGGGCAGTGCCTGGGCACGGTGGAGTGCTACAGCCCCGAGCAGGACTGGTGGACCTGCGTGTCGTCCATGCCCGACCCACTGGCGGAGTTCTCTGCCTGTGAGTGTCAGGGTATCATCTACGTCATGGGTGGATACACAGCCAGAGGTTCGTTAGCCCCGATTTACCACATTTGCTCACACAAAAACACAAACGCCGGGGGAGCGTTCCAAAACACTTTCTCCTCATTTGTAACTCAACCAAATGTTATATCGGTCCTCTTTTCCCACCAGAGGAAGTCAATTAGTACGTCAGTCAGAACAAAATCCATTTTAATTTTAGTAATTCCTCTCTTTCGTTGTTATCCAGGCAGCCACGCCAGAGCTCATGAAACACTGACTGGTGTGCCAGTGTCACGTGGCTCTGTTTGATCCACAACCATCTAGAGGGATTTTGTGCTGCCTTTGTGGCGCCCGCTTTTGTTTGCGCGCCCCTGGTCATTCCTGGAGACTGAGCGCTTTGCCAACGGCATCGAAACCCCCGAACATTGGAGTGAATAGCGTAATTCATCTCACTGCAGTGCAATGTGTTTCAAGGGGAAACATCCAGCATAGCGCGCACGCCCAGGCACGCCGCGCGGGCGACTCAGAGCGGCGGGGCGTGAACTTGAATGTTCTCCAGAGGTCACATGATTATGTCTTAACCAGTGACAGCCAGGTCTGGTCCCAGTCGAGCCTCCGTGTCCTCTGATGTCACTGACTCGTTCAAGAAGTCGGGTTTCGTCCTTCTGATGTCTTCTTCTTGGTGTGTCCAACAGAACGAAACACAAACGTCCTCCGCTATTGCCCCGCCTCTGACGCGTGGACCGTGTTCCGCCCGTGCCCCGTGCACATCCGCAAGCAGCAGATGCTCTCCGTGGAGGACACCATCTTCCTGGTGGGCGGGTACACGCACGGGCTGGAGGCGGGCTGGCAGCAGCGGCGGCCCAGTCAGACGGAGGACGTGCTGACGGTGCAGTCGTACAACGTCACCACGGGCGAGTGGATCCAGCTGAAGGAGAACACGTCCAAGTCGGGCCTGAACCTGACGTGCACGCTGCACAACGACGGGATCTACATCATGAGCCGCGACGTCAGCCTGCCCACCAGCCTGGAGCACCGCGTCTTCCTCAAGTACAACATCTTCTCGGACGCCTGGGAGGCCTTCAGGCGCTTCCCGGCCCTGGGTCAGAACATGCTGCTGTGCTCGCTTTACCTCCCCCAACCTGTTGTGAGCCCCCCCCCGCGGACGGCGGCGCCCGCCGCGCGCTTGAGTTTTTGCACAGACTGACGGTTTTTTGGGGTCAAAGCGGACGCTTTCAAGGGTTGCCGTGCGGAGAATGGGTTTTGAGTTCTGTGACAGAAGTGCACTACCTTCCACATTCCGCCGTGGATGAGAGAGACAAAGACGACCGTTGGGGAAAAGAAACTGACGAAACTCCACGAGCCCAGCGTGCAACTGTGACACATCGTGCATGTTTGTCTGGGAACAAAAACACTTCACTGATGTTCTTAAGGGACCCTCGAAGTCTCTTTCAACAAATCCTTCGTGTCTGTGGAAATTGTATCCCCGCGAGAGGTTTCAGATGCAGATACACTAACTGGTAAACAAGTCGAACATTAAAGATGAAGAGTCTTTAAGGGGCCTGGACGTTTCTTCAGCGATGCTGACATCCATAGAGGCCAATAAAAGGCAGAGATAAATAATTATTTTGTGCAGATCACAGAAACTCCTCAGAAATAGAAACTAGGTTTTTGTCCGTTTAAGTCATATTTCAGTCTTGAATATTTCACATCCGTTAAAGCCAGAGCTGAAGCCCAAAGTCCACTACCCGCTCTCTTCTCTGCAGCCTCTGGCGCCAAAAATATCACATTGCAATGTGGCAGCTCTCGTGTGCATGGAGCTGATGACACACACATATATATATATATATATATATATATATATATATATATATATACATGCTGATATCAAGACAGGAAGAATATATATATATACATGCTGATATCAAGACAGGAAGAATATATATATATACATGCTGATATCAAGACAGGAAGAATATATGGCATATATTTATATATGTATATGTGTATATATATATATATATATATATATAATATACATGCTGATAGGAGATAGGAAGAAGTCAGCAAAGATGCAATATCAGCTCTGGTGATTACGCTTCAGAGATGTTTACCACTGTGAAATGCTCGTAGGGACACGAACATGGGGCTACAAGACCGTGTCATATAGTTACATAGACTCTAAATGTTTACACACATGAAACATATGTACATAAGTCACGACAGACCTTAAATGCAGTTGTATGTAGTGTATATATCAGTACATGTTATTTAAAGATGGCTTTGGTTTTACACTGCCAGTTTAACTGGAGCTAAGTGGAGCTCTGACATGAGTGCGATGTGTTTTCTGCATGTCTGCACAGTTTTATGTTACAGACATGTTAAAGCACAAGTCCACAGAACCTGGACTCGTACACGCGTGCCTTCTGCAACCTCGGTTCAATAAATCCTACAAAAAGCACAAAATGCATTGGCCCCATTTGCACCTGACCAAATCTGCTGTGTTCGACCTTTTCTCCTCTTCATGGGCCTTTTTCTTTAGATTCTTTAATCAAAGTTATCTTGGGTGAGGAATGAGTCTCAAAGTGAGCGTTTATGTTCAAAGCTCTTGGATTTTTGATCAGCACTTAAACTAATTGATTTGTTCAGATTCTGGTTGTTTGACTCTGAGATTTAGAAAGACGTGAATAAAGGTGATCAGGGGTTCGCCTTGCTGTTGTCATTGTATCATATATCATAGCTTCAGGTTCACGTGATGACATCTGGATTATTTTTTTTACAACGATTCAAATTCTCTCAAATATACAATCAATTGAATTACTTTTTTCTTCAGAGCTCTCAGAGATCTTCTGCCTCAAAAACTTACTTTATAACAACAGATGATTTTTAAGCAAATAATTGCTACATAATTAAATAGTCACAGAATTAGTGCAGCACTCTCCTCTGAAATGTAAAGTACACTTAAAAACTCGGTAATTGTTCTTATTTATTTGCAACATTTGATAATTAAAAATGCGCTGACGCTTCACCCTGACGTCCCTCGGTGATTATGTAATAAACCGGTGACCAGCAGGGGGCAGCACACGCTCATTCAACAGGCAGACTTTTTTTTTTCTTTTTTTTTATAATGTCACCTTCAAAAGAACTCCCTCAAATAAAGAGTGAATATAAAAAAAAAATGCCCTGCGAAAGCGCACTCGTATGTATGACTGCGACTGTATTACGGGGAAAACAAACAGACTGAGTCATTTGAGAGCCACACCAGAGGTCATACTTGTGGACATTTTTACCTGCATCGGCGCAGACCCACAAACGGAACGCGTAAACCGGGTCCTGTAATTTATGCTGGCTGCCTCAGGGGATGAAAATCAAATCGATCCTGGCCGCAGTGGTCTGGATTGATCATCCGTGCGGCATCAGGTCACATTGATTTCTCACACCTCCTCGATGGGGGGGGTCACGGAGGCCGAGCGCGGTGACGAACGGCGCGTCGGCGGGCTGTGAGGCGGGCAAAGGTGATGATATTTAGACGGTTGCCAAGGGATGAAAAAGACATTTTAAGGTGAGAGTCAAGTGGGAAAATGTGGTGTGTTTTTGAGTATCTGGTAGGAGGAGGGTTCAGAGAGAGAGAGGGAAGAGAGGGAGGGAGGGAGGGGGAGACAGAAAGAGAGAGGGAGAGAAATAACTGAGGAGAGCCGGAGCTGAGGGGAGGGGAGACCATCGCTCAGTCACACCTCCTCCACAGCCTCGGCCAGAGATACGAGAGATCTTGACATTGTGAGGAAAATGCCCGTCCCCAGCAGAAGAGCCTCCCGAGCTGGAGAATAACCCGTGCTGAGGCAGGTTTATGACAAGGACCAGCCCCCAGCGCGCCACAGCGGTCCCCACGCGGGCTTCCTCCGCAGCCCTCCAACAGCAGCCCCTTGGGGGATCCTCCTCTCCGCGCACCCCGCGGAGCACACCCGCCGCCGCCGCCGCCCGGAGGCTCCACTCCCGCCGTCTGCCCGCCGCACCAGGACGACCATGAGCGAGGCGAAGAAGAGCGAGCTCGCCATCCGGGATAAAGCCATCCTGCACCAGCAGAGGCGCCTGAAGCAAGCCACCCAGTTCACGCACAAGGACTCCGCTGACCTCCTGCCCCTGGACGGGCTGAAGAGGCTGGGCACGTCCAAGGACCTGGTGAGTGGACCCGCGCTCGCTCGGGGGCTCGGGGGCCGGCTGAGACGGACGCCGCTCAGCCATCGAGTCAGAGTCGGTCCCATCAGCCCTCGTAATCACGTTACTAGAGGCCAGGGCCGGATCACGCCACGTCCTGTGGTTCGCCTGCTTCCTGCTCGTATGTGACGGCACTCTGCCTCTGTTGAGCGGAGCGTGCAGCCGCGCTCGGTCTTGAATGTTAAACTCCTCGCGGAAAAGCTCGTGAAAGATTCAGAGGGGCGCTCTGCCCCCGCTGCAGAGGGTCAGCGGGGGCGAGCTCCGTGGATAGCCTCGACGCGCTGAGGCTTCCGAAAGCCCTCTTTCGTACGCCGCGGAATGATCTCGACATCCGACCGCCCAGCCTCTCCGACGCTGTCCCCTTCCTTCGCGGTGGCTTCCCAGATTCCCAGCAACCCCCGGGGCACGGCGGGATCAGCTGTGATCCGCTCGTGTCTGACAGGATCTGACGGGGGGAAACTCTTCCTCAGCTCAGAGTCACCTCATCCTCTTTTTCTGAGTGTTTGTGAGATCAAAACAAATGAAATTCCTTCCATCCATCTCAATTGAAATCACATTTTGACCAGTGACTTTCACAAAGACACATTTTACCACAATAAAATGCGTCTTTGAGTCTCCAATAAAACGCGTCCTCTGCTGAAGAATGAGTTTACAGCTAATTAACTCGCTGGCAACTAAGATAATTAAGATAACAGATGCATCATTACATGCATTACCGATGGCATCATTTGTCTTCTTGAGTAGAGTAAAGGAAAAGGAAACCCATGAGAGCTACAACGGAGTTTGGGGTTATTATTCCAGAAGAAGAGGAGAGATTGTTTTACCCTCTCTGGGTTATGTTTCGGTGTCAGAGGGTAACCTCAAACCCGGTGTTTGTGTAACCGTTACAGTTACAATCACTCCATTACAAGATGATGACTCTGCTGTTAACCTAAAAAAGACAGCTGGAGAATCAATCGACAAGCTGTTTTCTCTGATTTATACGACAATTTAATGGCAGCCTCTCTAAAGGAGATCGAGCAGTAGCCTTCTGAGAGTGGAGAATCATTGGCTGACAAACTGGTGTTTTATTAAACAGACTAAAAAACTGTTAAATCTATTTAATCTTCATTTTGGGCTCCAACAATCGCTCAAGGAAAAGCATTATTTTGCTCCAGATATTCTGATGAGTATAATTAACAGGTAACACGATTGAGGGAATAAACTCTTTCCAATACACGGAGTTGAATGGACGGTTCATCGTTGTATAATGATGTGACCCTTTGTTGCTCAAGGGACTCACGGCAGAAAAATGAATCCTCTCCCAATCAGCCCGCCTGCATCGTCACCATGTGCATGTTGGAAAATTTGAGTCAGCAGAAGGCAGCAGGTCTGTGGAGTTGCTTTACCAGCCAAGATGAGCCCAAAGTTGTACGTCCAACGCAATAAAAAAAGAAATCTGCTTAATCTACATGAAGATCCGAAGTCTATTAGATTCAAGGAGCACAACGTAAAGTTAATCGATTCGTGGAGTGTGATTCCACATGTCCTGCCGAGGCCCAACACCCTTATTATAACTCCAATTATCTTCTCCTTGAGAGTGAAATAAAGCTGTGGTGGCAGCAGCCACCCGAGCGCTATCTGCTGCACAGATGTGACCCGCAGGGAGCCCAGCAGGATTCAGCTGGCACCTCCAACCCGGGCCCTGGACGTCAGCGCGGCCTTTGGGTCTGGTGGAAAATCGCCAGCAGCTGTCACACGCCTGCGTCACGCTTATGCAGACATCCACCTCACTGTCGCACCAACCGAGGATGAGCGGAAGTCAACCCAAATGTGGCCGTGTCCTCGCACTATCTGGGGCTGAGTTCAGTTTATTCCACGATAAACCAACTGACTACAAGTTCCTGTTCTCAGCTTTCGATGGCACGGGGGGGACGTATCGATCTATTGGACTCATTGTCTTCCAGAGCGGTAACCCTGGGCCGTTGTTTAACAGACAGACATATCACTGAGAGCATGGTGATTCATTAGCCTTGCTCCTCTCAGGTTTTCAGCTCTCCTTCCTGTTACTTGTGGCCCGCTGGCCTGTCGTGTGCTGTGTAATTCAGCAGCGGAGTCTGTTATGTAAGAGTGAATTTGTTTTGCTCCTTCGCCCGCGGTCCTCTCACTCTCAGCCGCAGCATCACTCCAGCGACGCAGGGGTTTTGGTGTGAGAGCAGCGAGGATGAAAAGGGCGAAATCCACCCCTGAAAAATGCAGGAGTGAGAAAAGTGAGATGTGCTGTGGGTATCTGGGTCAAAGAGGACGAACGCGGAGCAGATTTATGTAACCCAACGGCGGCTGAGATGGGTGAAGACGTAGTTCTATTTTCGTGCGTCTCGGGCGTCGGGCATCAGACCCATCTGGGCCCGCATGGACACCTGAGCTCAGCGCAGACTCATTTATTGTTCAACCACTGTGTAATCTCAGTTTTCCGCAGCAGAAGCTTCATCATGAGAAGATGAAGAAAAGTGTCATTTAATCAGTTTTATGGGCCAGATCAGCACTGCCGCTTATACAGTTTGTCATTTATTTTATGGATGGTGAAGACAGAAAGACTGAGTACAAATGGGTAAATGAGGTTTTTCACTTTGATAGATTCAGCGTGGTACAATAAAGATAAAATGGGGGATAATTTGAGGATGATTTTTAACATTGGACAGTCAGGCTAGCAATGCTAGGCTAACCACCTGCTGCTAAATTTGTGATGCAAATGAGATCAGCATTCAAAATTTACTCAAAATAAACAACAGGGCTTTTATTAGATGATGAATCAGCCAACTGGTGCATGACCAAGGCTACTCATACACACACACACACACACACACACACACACACACACACACACACACACACGCTTATTCTACCTCGCTCATTCTCTCCCTGCAGCTCATTTGTCAGTTTGCTCAAGTCCTCCCCTTACAGGTCAGTGAGTCCAGATCAGTGTGTGAGTGTGTGTATGTGTGTGTGTGTGTGGTGTGCGTGGACCTGTCCAATCAGGATGCTGACGTTTTCAGGTAATCAATAGAAACAGAACTGGGCGTGATTACGTAAAGAGCCAAACAGTTGGAACAACGTCGAGTGTCGGCTGTGCACATTGAATCATGGTGATTCAGAACACACACACACACACATACGCACACACACACAAACACATTTACAAACACTCATGTTTAAGCCTCTTTTGATGTCACCTGTATGTTTTTGTGCCTTTGGATGGTGCATATTTATTAGCCTGGTGCAGAACTTCGGTTGTTGTTTTGACGTTTAAGCTCAAAGGGATCACACAGAAGGTTGCGTGCCGTGCGACTCCTTATGAAACAATCTTACACTCTTGCATCTGGATCAACTCTGCTGAACTCAATTGTTTCTGATTTCACCCAGAAGGCAAAGCAACACTTCAAAGTGCAGAGCAAACGCGACGGTGGCTCTGTGCACAAGGACTGGGCTCGTGGGAGTTTGCCTCTTTCAGCCTCGGCTCCCTTCAACACAAACCCCGATAGATCCATAGGGCCTGCAAGATAGAGCTCACACGCAGGCTTTATTATTAGCAGAGGGACAATTAGCTGGGCTGGAACGACGCTAGTTTGAAGATATCTCCTCTGCGTCATCCGGAGCTACGCATGGGCGGCAGTGCTCTCCTTCAGCTGCTTTCTCGGAGCTACGCAGGATAAGAGGAAGGCTAAAAATACCCAACAACAAAAAAATAACAACCCCAACAACAGAGGAGGAGAGACTCCATAAGGCTGACAGAATATTTTGGTTCACAGGATGCGAATTAACACAGTGGGCGTCACACCAGACCCCCTCTGAAGTAGAATCCTGCTGTTTTTTGAGATAATGATTCCAAATACGATGAAATACAATGGAATTTTAGCCCTCTGGTGGTAGGGTGCAGTACAAGAAAGTCATTGCTCTCTTTGTTTTAGTTGAAATGGCTTTGATAAAAGGTTTTAAATTATGATTTAGATGATGTTTCGATTAAATGGGGAGATGAACAGGAAAGAAAGCAGCTCTAAGAGCCTCAATCAGTGCGGTAGGAAGTGAGCCACTGGAAATCTTCATCAGGACGAGTGGGCTTTATCGAGTTCACGTGATGTGATGAGTGAGTGTGATGACCCTTTTGCAGTCAGATAATTAGTCCACGAGGCAATCAGTCTGTAATCTCATTCCTGGAAACTAGAGTACAATAGAGAAGAAAAGGAAAGGAGGACAAGTAAAGCTGGAAACAGAGTCATTTCTAAATACTGATTAATGTTCAGGAATTCTTGAATGATCATATTAACCCAATCAATAATTGTGTTTTTGGGAGCCCTGAGCGATGGTAATTCAAACCCCAGATAAAAACCGATGCCTGGAAACATAAATACAACAAATTCCCTAAAAGGATCACCAAGGATTTTCATTCTTCACAGCTGCTACAGCTGCAGGTATACCTCAGGGATCCGTCCTGGGCCTCTTTCTTTTTTAGACACATTATGTATGAAAACCTTTCAGCAATGTCCTGAAATAGAGACCCAAACTTTGTCCTTGAAACCATATTCCTGTTCTACGTAAATTAGATGGAAGTCTGAAATCAAGCTCTTTTGAATGCAATGTTAATCAGATTTCAAATAAATGCTGTATTTCACTGTATTTCTAGACTGATCCAGCCAGTATTCATCTGTCTTCCTGTGAAGAATAATAACGTTTAAAACAACATCCTGCATGCTGTGACAAACATCTCAGTGATGTCGCCTCAGCTGCAGAAGAGACCCCAAAACAATCGAGTGTGAAGTGAAGCACGTAAAAGATGAACCCTACAGGAAACTGCTGTCTGCGGGTTCTATGATTTCATGGCTGATTAAAACTGCTGCTGGCTGTCATCAGACACAGGTGGATTCACTGAGCCCTGATGTGTGTGGCAATTATTGAAACTTTGGAGGAATAATAGAATTCTCCACATTTTCCCTGAATGAGTCCACATTGAGGGGGGTCAGTGTTATTCCTGACTATTCTGCAACACTTTGTTTGGTCACAGTAAATCCAAAGCATCAAGTATTTTTCATAAAACCTCATTTTATTTATTTGAAGCAGCTCCTGCCAGGCTGTAATATGTTGAAAGTGTGTTTATTTCAGCGAGATGATCAGCCGGATGGGACCTTGATACAGATGCGCACAATGTTGCTTCTGATGCCACCAAGATGGCAGCATTAATATCTAGGGTATTTTTATCAGATGGATCCAACCTTTATTTATAACCGACACTGCTCACTGGGAGCAGAGAACAGGAAAAGCAAGAAAATGTTTAAAATTATACTGAGGCTGTTGATCTCAAGCTTCTCTTTTTGTCCACTAAATCTATGAGAGAGTAATATTTATTCATGAATAAGACAAAAACCCAGCTGATCACCACCAAACGATAAGCAGTTCCACACAAAAAGTCATTGATCTTCCACCACTTCGATCTCATCCAACAAGCTGATTCTGTCATTTTTTTAAGAGAATTGCTTTCAGGGACAGAAGATTGAAAATACAGTTAAGAAAAAGAGAAATACTAAGTCCAGTTAGAAGTGGAGCAGCTCCTGATTGAGTCTGATTAGCTCAGACACCGAGGAGTCCAAGGTCATAACTCTTGTTTTCGCAGGATTCTTGCAGACGAGAGAGGAATGCAGCTGAGTGATTTCAGGATTAGGACCACTCATCAGCTCTGTCTGGTTAGAGAAATAGATGTAGTCCAAGGAGAAAAATGATCTGGGCACAGGAAAGGGAGTCATCGTATCATGTTCTCGGGAGTACTTATGTCAACAAAAGGAGAAGATCTGAAGTTCCCCCGGCAAGAACGAATTTCTACATTTTTTCCAAATGTAACACGGAGAAGGACGAACAATGGAAGGAAGAACTGATATACTACTGTATTGTCTAATATTCTGTCTGAATTTAAATAGGCTGTAAAGAGACGAGATCTCCGATTGGCTGGAACAAATGAGAGAGGAGGAGTCCATTTCCAAACACAATAAAGAAGATGTAATGAAAGGGATCCTGGAGACGTGTTCTTCGCCGCTCTATGAGGCCGCTGGCCTCAGCTGGAGCTCAGAGCGGAACGAATGAGCTGATGCCAGCTCAGTGACACGGGTGCCTATTTACCACAGCGAGGGGTGTTTTGGATGGAAAACATAGCTGACACGGAGACCACAGCAGCAGAGAGCCACGAATAAAACACACAGGGACAAAATCCATCACTGGAAGAGAAATTCAGGCTTCAGGAACGACCCCGTGATGCTTTGAACGACTGCTGCCGCGAGATGGAATCATTCTCAAACAGCCAGAACGTCAGGGTACAACAATCCAAAGCCACCGGCACTGTGACCTCCCAGCAAGAGCAGCGGCAGCGACAGCCTTTCCAGGAGTAAGCGAGGGACAGATCGATGGACGCGACAGGTGTCTGGTGTGAATCCGAGGCTGAGTCACACAAAGCATGTAAGACGAGCGCGGCAGATGGGGATGTCCTCGTCCCCATTGGATCACAAGCTTTTGCTCGACACGCTAGGCTGACAAATTAATGAGAATTTAGAACAGAACAGCCCTCAAAGTGGTCCGTTAATTCCCTCTTTCCTGTTGAGCAGCTCCTGATGCATCTATTGAGACGACAGCTAATGCTAGCATCGCATGCTGAAACGGTGCGGGGAAACACGCGTGTGTGGCGTAAAACTCTGGACCAGCTCATGTGACGCGTCCCTGATCCGTGTTTATTAGTTTGAACAATCTGGCGGTGTCGAAACCGAAGCGAGGGCTTTGTGTTTTATTAATGAAGGCCTCTGCCAGCGTGAGATGACCTGCTCTTTTCAAAGTCGGCAGCCAGACTCTGTTCTGGTGAGCGCAAATGTGATTACAGAGGAGCAGGCAGCCTAAATATAATTTACTCTTTATATAATCCAGAGGAAACAGCCAGTCGGTGGCCACGAGCCGTTTCAAATCACCGGAAAATCAAAACCAACGCAGCAGAATATTGAATACAGCAAAAAAATCTTGCAATAATTATTGTTGTGCGGAGATTATTGACTGCATTGAAAATTGTATTTTTATCTTTTTTTTTCCTCTACTGATGCCAAATTAAGCGATTTGAATCCCTGTTGGTGCTTTTTTTGTGTTGGACCAAAGACGAGCGAGTGTCACACGTACTGCTAAAACCACCCCACCACTGGATTAGATAAATCAGACTTTCAACTACTAGAGTTTGTACTCTTTATTCTAACATCTCCATAACTCCACATCATTACATAACTTTACTCATTTCCTAGACTGCAGAAAGTTGTGGAAACGATGGTGCATTTTAACTAATTTGGTATTGTTCCTCAGTCATGGTGCTTTCTTGCATCTGTAAGAGCTCCCCCCTGGTGGTCAGTTCATCCAGACTAATTTCCTCTGCATTCTTGTATGAATAATGTAGAATGTTTTACATGGATAGAATCAAATCCACATGTATTTCTTGAAATTGATGCAACTCAAAATCCACCAGTGTAGCATCAATTATAATTATTAATTTATGCAACTAACACAAGTTATCCCATCAAAATGACAGTTCTCACCTTCTATATTAAAGCCAGGAGTTTCATCCTCGTACAGTCGTTCACATCTACGTCTATTACACTTTAAAAACGAGATGAATCATTACTTTAGAGGGCAATATCATTTTCTCCCTTCCTCGCCTGCATGACCTACATATCCTGCTTGATGTTCAGTTTCAAGGTATCTTGCATCACGAGCGCGAGTTAATGCCACGAACACGTCTTTTCATCATGAAGACGATGTTGGAGAAGCAACATCTCAGTGCAGCGCTGTCATATCTAATAATATCTAATAATACCTTCAAATGTCAAGATGTTCAATTGAATATAAGGTCAGCACAAGCAACAATTATCAGATGTTTGCCAATGGTCTTCATCGACTGTTTCCGTTTCTCTTCTGGTAGCAACCCCACAGTATTGTCCAGCGCCGCCTGCTGGAGGGAAACATCACGAGGCTGCGAGGGGAGGCCCGGGACCCCAGCGGCAGGGTCCGCTCCCCCTTGGCCGACACGAAGGACGGGCAGGCCGAAGCCGAGGAGAGAAGCGAGAGCACGGCTGAGGACTCCACGGAGGAGAGGGAGTCCCTGGAGGAGAGCGAGAGGAGCCTCCACTCGGACGAGGAGGACGACAGCAGCGAGGCCGCGGCCAGGCAGACGGCCGAGAAGACCGAGGGCACGGAGGGCCCCGCCCCCCTCACGGCTCTGGTGGTCCAATGCAAGGTACTCAACCTTTCTCCTTTGCTGCATAAAAATAGAAATCAAGAGGACAGAAAGAAAGCGCTTTTGTGCTCCCCATGACTCATCCCACTGAGAGGTTCTTTATGAGGCTGGCAGCCTGCATCTGCTGTCTGGAGCAGAGCAACACAAACCCAACATGACAAGAGCTGGTCCAGTTTAGTGCACACTGGTGACACCGGAGAGGCAGTTCCTCTGGGATATTACTGCATACAAGTTAGATCTGAAGGCTTTCCATCTTCTACCACATCTAATGACACTGATACCAACCGGATACCAGCATCACCAGAACTCCAAACCCTAACCCCATCCCTAACCCTAACCCTAAGCCTAAGCCTAAGCCTAAGCCTAAGCCTAAGCCTAAGCCTAGCCCTAACCCTGCCTGTGTCTGTCTATGATAGTTCTCCTCTTCCAGGTCTCAGAAACAGTGTTGGAGATTTCCCTCAGTGGCTGTTAAAATAAACCAGGGGGGAGGAAAAACAGGAACTCGCCCATTAATGAGGGCAGGCAGCTCCCAGCTTCTCATGGATGTGTGGTGAATTTGCATAGATGATCTTGTTTGCTGCTCTGTTGACCATCTACATTTCCACGGCGTCCAGCATCTCTTCCGTGCTAACACGCTAGTTTGCGTATTTCTGCTGTCCCCGTTCCAGTTTCCTCCAATGCACATTCATCCAAGTCCAGAGACAAACTGGTGGGTGGTTGGCACAGACTCAGTGGGTCTGCGATGGTTTGTGATGCTGATGGGTTAGATTTTGTTGTAATGACATTTCCTCTAAAATAGCCATCCAGCTTAATTCCTTCTACGAGTCCAGTGTTGATAGTAATTTAAATAATTTACTTGGAGAACACAAATTGCTACTAGCTGTTAAGATTTAAAAAGATGCGCCGTTGCTTTGCTTGTGCCATGACGCCTCACATGGACCCTCTTTATTAAGCCTTAGAGGTTGTTGCTACGTTTGCTACGTGCTGATTTAGATCGAATCTTCTTTTCTGAAAATGATCAAGATGCTGCTGAAGAGATAAAAAACATATCCTTAATTTTACCAGTCATTTACACATTAACTGTTGTGCACCTTCTGCACGAGAAAGCAAGGCATCCTGTGATGGGCTTATTGCTTAGTATTGAGTGAAACTACGATTTCGATTAGCAGTATAACCGCTTCAGTATGAAACACAAACTAAATAGTGTGATTACAGAAGCGGTGACTCACTCGCTACATATTACACATTTCACTTTGAAATTTCGTAGCCGCCTCAGAGATGATTAATGTCTGAAAGAAGGTCACACAAAATACAGGGGAGTGATTCAGACTCCGCAAAGGCTGGTTTTAAATGTCCAGACAGAGGGGGCTCGATGTCCCAGACATTTGATTAAAACTAGGATAAGCTACAGCAAATAACCATTGTTGTCTTATTATTCATCATTCTATTTATATCAACGTGCTAAAATAAATTGCTTGAAACCTGCTGAAGAGATGAAAAATGGAAAACTTTCTGCTTAAAACGAGTCCTCAGTGGAAGACGTTTCTGGTAGAATCAGCAGTTTCTAGTGTTATTCATTGCTTTGTTCCCTGTTATCATCAACTTATTAAGTACAAAGTAATCTATGGTTACTTGTGGGGAGCTATTTTTAAACCTGAGGTGGGGAGAGGGATTTTGCACCACCAGGAGTGAGACAAAAGAGCAGGTCTGTGCGTCTGCTGATAAGCCAGCATATCTGTAAGGACAAAAGCTGGGCAGCTCAGGCTGTTCCGATGACGAAGGGTCAAAAACAAGGGCTGCGGAAACCGAACATGTGGATTTAAGAGGGTATAGGGTGTCACAGGATCAATCCGGTGACATAACGAAGGCTGTTGATTTGTCCTCCGCAGATAAGATCATCATTATAAAGTTTTCTAATCCTAATTACGAAGCCATCGGTTTGTCAACCAGGTAGAAACAGTCACATGACTGACAGCTGAGCTCCACACAAAGAGATAAATTAAAGTTTGGATGCTGGAATCAAAATCATTTAGATCAAAAGTATCATCCTATGAGCCTATTTCACCACCCCCAACAGCGGGACCCCTCTGGCCCCGATGCCCATATGTGTATTCCAAAAATACATCTCTCATTTCCTCTCATGTTCAATATAGCCTCTGATGTGGCCCGTAAAGCCGCGCCATTTACAAAGAAAACACTGTAGACCTGCTTAAAATGTGACCTTTTGTCCTCATGGTCGACAGTTCTGTCTGCCGCCGTTAATGTTGCTCCATAAATCTATTTATTTAATCTATTTGTATAGAAAAATAACAACACAGGCCTAATGTATACAGTCTGATGCACAGTGGGGAATGTGGAGGTGGTGCCAGAACCCTGCTATCACACATGCATGCAGAGCTTCCATATGTCCGGAATACTTCCACTACTTAATGCTTTTCTCCACCAGGCCTGTATTTATCGGAGCGCTGCAGCACGCAGAAGCCTGCTGAATAGAAAACGGCCATTACAGATGACATCTCACAAAGCCTCACTCTGCCTCCCGCGTCTGTGTGACGTGAACCTCGCTGCGGGCGTTGCAGAGAGGCAGAGCAGGTGCATCGGCGTAAACAGGGACGATCTGCATCACGAAAAAAGGGAAAGTCCAGCTTTAATTACAGCACTGTCGGGGGAACCCCCCCCCCGAACGCTCAAATGAACAAACACGAGGAATTTACTGACAGATTAAGAATACAGCCTCTTATCTCAGCAGAGTCCTCTCATAACGATTTACTACTGTTGTATTTGTGTGGCCTGAAGGACATTAACACACAGCTACTATAAGTTTACAGGCGATGCCAAACTACTGTGCCCTACATATGATTTGCTAGATAAGCTCAAACTGCAAGGTCAGTGCAACCACTGCATTAAACAAATGATTATTAACGCTCCCGGAGGGGCAGAACGAGACATTTGACCTCTCAAAAGTCACTTTCCTCCATGTGCTGTGGTGTTTTTGCCTGCCTGAGCACTTATACACACTTAGTTAACATTTCTTGCCCACGTCGTGGTTTTTGTAAGAAATAAATGGACAAAAACGCGCTTAAACTGAAGAATCAGCATCCTGTCGGAAAACAGGGAAGTTAATAAAAAACTAGATCGACTTGTATGATGTGTCGTGTACAAACTGCTGTTTACTTTACAACTACAGCGGCAGCAATAAAAGGAGTCATTTAAGCAGCCAAAGCAGTTAAAATAAAAATATGTGTGCTGGCTTCCAACCACGGCACCACGGGGAGGTTTGCTTTATTTGGGCGACGTTGATTAACAGCCGACTTGGACTGAAGACTTTCAAATTGAAATGCTCAGCGGCTTACGCCTGCGTGATATGTAAATGTGCCACGGTGACAACCCCAAAAGAAAACCCTCCCTGACACACACGTCTCCCCTCTGTCTGTCCCCACAGTGCTGCGATACCGACGTCAAGGCATCCATCAACACGGCCAGCCGACACAACCACATCTCTCCGTCCTGCTGTCAGAGGCTGGGGTGAGAAGCTGAACAAACACTCTCAATATCCACCTTCTCATGCCGCTTCTTAGACTGACGAGCAAAAAACCCGCCAAAGATAGAGAGCAATCGCCAACCGCAGAGTGAACGCCACCTCCGGGCAGATCCGACCTCAGCCTCCGTCGCTGCTGGAACGTGTGGCTGACAGGCTGGTTGTCTGCTGTTTCCAGAGTGGTCCCCAAACAGGCCAGTTCTCCATGGGGCGCGAGGAGCTCGGTGACGGGTCTGAAGCTGCAGCTGGGCGCGCAGACGGTCCGGTGCTCGGCTGATGTCAAAGGTGAGCTGACCGGGTCACAGCTGCAAACCGCTGGAATCACAGCGGGGCTCGCAGCCGCCTGGAATGTCAGCGCGCTCGCACGAAAAGTGAATCAGCGCATTTTGAAGAGGTGACATTCACACAGAAAAGTCTTGTGTCTGGACCGGGACGGAGTCAGCCAAACACATCCAAGCTCGTGAGCGTTTCCAAAACCCAGTTTATTGCTCTCTTCTCAACTTTATTTTTCTTCGTCCACCTTCAGAGGACGAGACGTCTGAGCTGTGCCTGGGCCTGCAGACTCTGCTGGAGCTAAAGGTAAGGTTCTGTGGTTTCCTGACGTCTTTCATAGCTCTCTGTTGTCATAAGCCTGCTCTCTGTGTAAAGAAGCCCTCACAAGACTGGGAGCTAGAGAAAAGGAAAAGAACACCGAGCACACACAAAAAAAGCACACTCCATGAGGAGCGGCGGAGACACAAGTCGATATTATGAGAGTGGAGTTGGGTAAAAGGCTGAACAGATTTATTTTGGTAGCACAGTATGTGTTGGACTCACACTGTGGCACAAAACCCAAGATAAGAATGAAGTGCAAGGCGGGAATTTAAATTTCCACAGCTGAAAATTCCATTTTTTTTCCCACGAAAAAGCTCTTTGTGCCCTTTTCTCCTGGAAATTTATTCAAAAAAAAAGTTTGACGTTGATTAAGAAAACTTAATTTGGCAAATTATACCTTTGGGATTTGGGCTCAACATTTTTCTACCAGATTTGTTTTTTATTTCTTCAGGAATATTAAACAGGATTAACAGTGTTAATGCCACTGGATTTATTAAAATCGGCTTTGAAAGCTGCTCAACCTTTCTCAACGGAGGCACTAAATGTCATCTTTGTCGTACTAAACCCTTCTTTTTGCTAACTCGTAGTGCGATTTCAGATATTTCAGCCTTTAAAATGTAGTTTGAAAGCTAAACTGCTCCCATACGAGCAGGAGCACGGCTGCGTGTCTACAGGCTGTTTTGTCCTCCCTGTCCTCAGTGCTGTCTGGACTTGAGCAGCAAAGTCCTGAAGCTGCAGGGTGGCGAAGAGGAACTGCCTTTCCTGAACCTCTCGCCTGACAGCCAGTGCCAACACGACACCAACGAGAACCTGTGAATCCGGCGCGTGGCGACGGATCCCCCCCCCCCGACCACAACCGGTTTGCTGCAACAATGTTGTTTGTATCTGGACTTGTCCAATCACAGTGTCCCACACTGCCCGAACATGGAGGAGCATTCGCAACCCGAGTTTACATCGTTGTGTTTGTAGGATGATTATTAGTTACAAAAGTGGACCACAGCCAGTTTGCCGCAGTAGTGTGAACATTCTTTACAATTTCAATGTATATTCAGATTAAAGCCGCCGCTTGGTCACACTAATGCTGCACTCTGAAGAGGTGAAACCTCAGACTCACATGCTCCCTTCACCCGGAAGATTTTGTCACATGACTGCACAAAATTACTTTAAAGGCAAATTAATTCAAGTGTTAAGTGTAGAAAGGTCCATGTTTTAATATAAACATGAGCTGGTTCATTATTAGGAATACAAAAACAGTCCAAAGGGGGAAAAATAGCCTTCAGACCCGAGATGCTTTTATTTGACATTAAATATGATTCAGCTGTATTAAATGGACTTGTTTAGAAGCTTTCACCATTGTCCTCTAAATGTTTAATTTGGACTACATAACATGGACATAAGCATCAACATGCCTTTCACTTGTTTAGGTCATTTACATCCACAAACATGATTGTTTGCACGGGTCATCAAATCATTAAAACACTGCCAGAAACGTGCAAATGAATGGAAAGTCATTTCTGCAGTGGCTGCAGAGTGTTACAGAAACACACCAGCGCCCCAGTGCCAACGATGGTCGCTTCCCAGCGCAGAGCCGAACTGCAGCGCGGCTCACGAAAGAAATAGAGAGCAGCTAATCTTGGGTTCTCAAATTTGTTTGTGTTGAGCCTTTTTTCAACCTTTGGACTGTTGACAGATATCATATCACCCTTTTCCAGGATGCAGAATTTTCCAAAAAGGTTTTAAATTTTCCTTTGAAAATGGCTTTAAAAGTGCACTCATGATGACCTTTGCAGGGCGCTTTCGGGACATTTGGAGAGTTTTTGTTGTTTATCGGACCTCTGGTATAATTTGGTTTAAATGAGGCTACCTCTCTTGGGTCAATCACAGGCGATTGTCTGGAATTTAAGATATTAAAATACACCAATTTCCCCATCATTTAATGGTAAAGCATATTTGAGTTGGACAACAGGAAACATTCCATCTGCATGACTTTGTAAAGTTCTGCCTTTGTATAAGTCTGCATGTATGTGTACCAGTCTGATGATGATGATGTCGGATGTCTGACGCGTGTGTGCGCGCGTGTGTGTGTGTGTGTGTGTGTGAGCCAGGAGCAGGGCATTTTTCTGCCTTCTTTCGGTTTGGGTTTTCACGTGGGAATACTTCCCTTCTTCCCAAAAACGGTCCTCTGAACTCCGGACAGAAAAAAAAAGCTGCCAAAAGCCGACCCCAGCTGCCTTCTCGCTCTGCCTCCTCCGCTCCGCCGAGGATGTGCCAAGGCCTCTCTTCAAACCCATCAGCCGCTCTGGTCCTGTGCGCCACACACGGCTGGCACCTCGTGTTTGCTGGATGGGTCTCCACAGGAGAAGCAAGCGCCACCCGCCTCGTCACGGCAGCGCGGAGAACGGAGAGCCGCCTCAGATCACGCTCTGCTTTCATGACACCTGAGCCGTGCCGTGCTTTGGACTGTGCTACCGCGCCCATACTCAAACTCTTTATGACGCCCATCCACCGGTAAAGTGGCGACATTTGGTTCTGTTCGATGTACTAGTGACCTTCCTACACCGAGTGCGAGGAAATGCTGTGCGACAGAAATTTATTTTTGGTGTTTATCTTCTTCTGAATGGTATTTTCTTTGCCTAATAAAGTACGTATTCTGGCTAGCTGCGCTCGTCTCGGTGCTTTCAGGGTGGGACTGAGCGGAGAAGCAGAGGAGGAGGATGTGAGAGGGCAGCCGTTTGAATCCTCCATCTGTCTGAACCATGTGAGTCACCAGACAGGTTGTGGGAGTTCTTCGCTCAAAGGCAGGCCAAGCAGCCGGCCTGGAGCTCTAGTTCCATTCCCATGCCGTGCGCTTCCCAAACATCCCTTCCTATGTGTCTTTTGCTGGTACACACTGCTATATAAAGAAGCCTGACACGTCAGGAGGGGGAATAGATGTTCCCTCTGCGCCACAGAGCCGAGGCTGTTGACCATTTTACAGCGCTGGGCTTCTCTGGAGCGCTGCGGTCGGTTTCTGAGACTCTCATCAGCTGTGTGCACGTTTACAAGCTGGAATTAGAGACCAAACCAGCCCGGTCGCGGCAATCTGCATGGACTGATGTGCAAATTACGCAAGCGGTCATTGAGGACACGGAGGAGGGTAAAAACATGCGCCACGTTCAGGAGACAGCTTCACGTGACAATCAGGGCTCCTGTGAGCTTCATTACTGCACACAGCTCAATCCTTTTAACCTCTGGGGGGTGATTTATGCCCTCTCCCCAGCAAACCTTTGGCAATTACAATAACTAGATTCAGGATTAGTTGCTAGGGTTTTGCATGTCAAAGACTTTTGCTGTCTGAATGCATAATGTGGCTGCTCATTTCCATCAACACAGAACATGAAACATGTTTTAGGTGTACACACATTTTAACGAGATTTAATACGTCAGCGAATTGACATGTTGGCGCGTTATTTACATGGAAACAATTCAAGAAGGCAGCTATCTCTGTGGATGCAACATTTCTTTGCCTTGAGAAAAATGGGGTTTTTCCCAGAAGGACACGTCTGCCTTTCGTTCCTGTTGTGAAACAATTATTTCCTCGCAAACTAGAAACACTGGGCCAGAGCTGTCAGGCTCTCTCAGGGGAAACACAGAAGGAAAGGACACTGCAGGGACATGAAATGACAACCCCCGCCCTTATGTGGAGTCACTGTGCACACCACATCCTGTCAACACGGCAGCAGGTGATGCAGAGGAAAGTACCATTGCTCACAGGCAACCTGCTGCGGTCGCACCGTCGTTCTTTTAAGTGCCCGCGATGTTTAAAAGAACCCACGTGGAGCAGACGAGACGCGAGAGCGGTCGTGGAAAAGTGAAAGTCAAACGTGGCCTTTCCCGTGACCTTCAGAGATGAGTTTCCTGGCTCCTCGCGCGTGCGCTCACATCAAATGTCATCACCTCGTTTGGCGTGAACGAGGGAGCAGATCTTCAGATTGCAGTCGAGGGCAGAGGAGCAACACCGCAGGAGGGAGCCACTAATGGCGGTTTCCAATGAGGGAAGTCAAAGTGCACGCAGCGACACGGTGATCTCCCAGCGCACTCAGTATGCATGAGGAAATGATTCTCCATTTCTGGCTAACACAACACCAGCAGGGTGCTTTGCCACCCATGAAATTGCATTTATAGATAATTATGAGTGAGCAAGGTCAGACCTGGAAAACATCGACTGTCTCTCTCCATATGTAAGTGTACATTTTTGTTTCCTGGGGCATGAACATTCACCTAAGCTGTTTATTTCATTGCCAGTCACAAAACATAGAAAACCCTA